>APFE031664284.1:18052-87336 GCA_000404065.3 Pinus taeda | reverse complement strand
AGTAGTTTTTAAGCTCCAGGTTTATGATAACCCATGGTAATACCATGGTATTCATGTGAACTTAGACTATTTAAAAGGGAAATTCTATCAACTTAGATCCATCTTAATTCTGGGTCTACCAAATGCTAAGAGGGATAAATAGATTTCATCCCTCTAAGAATGGCAGATGTGGAGTTAAGATGGATATAGGCTGGTTTTTATGATAATGAAGATATTAAATAGACTTAGGAAATTATATTGTAAAAAACATCTTAAGGTGAATGGTTAAAGATACATTTAGTCACTTCACAAAATTTAGTAAAAAATACCAATATCTCCTTTAATATTGGTTTTTCTGATTTAACAAAAAAAAAAATTCAAAACAGTGAAATCTTATCACTCTTTCTGCATCACCCTCGCAGAAGAGAGATATTCGTTGCCTAGATTTCCCACCATTTTTCAAACGTTCTCAATATATTATCTTCAAGAAAAAGTTAAGGTATTGATGTTGGATTAGTTGTTTGAAAAATATGTTGGTTTGTACAACCTTTGATCTTCTCTGTTATTCTTAGTTTGTAGTAATGATCTGTAGGGAGTTTGTAGTAATGATATGTAGGGGTTGGGCCACTGCACCATATTTTCCTAAAAGACGGAGATTGTGCACCAAAAAGGAAATTAATGCACATGTTACAATGCTGTTAAAAAATGCAAGATGTATGAAGGTAGTGAATTATGCTAATAAGCAATTTAGATTGGGAGAGACGTAATTAAAATTTATTGTTTAATTGAAAATTCGAATTAAAATAATAATAAATCAATAATTAATATAGTATATATTGATTTGAGGCTTTGAAAAAGTCAACTTCTTTCCATTATATCCCCTTTAGGCCTTTTGGATACCTACTACTTTCTATATTATATAGTTGGGGCTTGCTACGTTGTTCGCCTGTGGGTAAACAAACTTGTGTGTGTTTTTTTTTTTTTTTTATCTTGCAGTTGGAGTCTATGGAATAAGAAAAAATTTTGATAGCTTGACAAAAGTGGTAGAGAAAAGATTAATCTCTGCTACCCCGACAGAACTGGTGGTCAAGATCAACACCTACAAGAAATTTATTGTGGAATATTATCAAAACTAATAGAAGGATATGAAAGAGTGTACAGTAAGAACCTTGACAAACACGACCGTTGAAACTTGCAACATTGTTTGTAGGAAGAGAAAATTATGTTTCTTTTTTCCAAACATGTATGTTAGTATATTACAGTTTAATGAATATGTTTTCCTATTATCATATATGGTTTCATACTTTAACAAAACATTCACCAAGACTTCATAATGTTCTATTCTTTAGTGAAATATTTGCCAAGATCTTAAAAGATTTTATAATTTAGTGAAAGATTCGCCATGACTTTACAAGATAATATAATTTGGTGAGAGATTTGCCAAATATTATATACACATATTATATTATTGATAAAATCACCTCCCATTTTTCCTATGTATCATGGGGCTTCACCCATTTATTATACATATAAATTTAGGGTGGTTCTTAAAATTTTCCCTAGCAGAGATACTTCCCAGGGATAGAAGTACCTCCCTCACTAGGAATGAATGTTGAGATTGGGTAGCATTAGGAGGTACTCTCACATACCCTTGGTGTTAGGCTTGTGAGAGATAAACTCCCACAAATATGGATGTGTGGGCTTTGCACCCAAGTTTGGGGTTTTGGACCCAAATTGAGTAGTCTTGGAAGATGAGGAAATTCTAGTTAAATTTAAAGGTTAAGTTCAAGGGATCTTGATAGAAAGGAGGAATTTATAAGAGACCTAAGAAAACATATAAACAATATACCAATTGAGAGGTTTAGAGATAAGATAATTTAACTATCAACTATTCTTGTGCGTGGTGAAAAAGGTAACAAAAGGAACTATAGGCGTGCCCTAGCTATTCGAGTGAAAGGATAATTTTGAGGAAATTTTTCCCTAAAAGAGAAGACCGAGTTTTATGACAACTGGACAATTTTTTGTGTGCAAGCCACAAGTAGAAGAGGTAGGGTAGGTGGGTTTAGAAGCTTGGTTATAGGCCACAATAAGAGAAAAGGAAGGTCGCAAGGCTTGACTATTAGGGACAACAAGCTAGCCATGGGTTTCCAAGTAAGAATTTTTTGTTTGATGATTTATGATGAGATGTATAAGTCCTAATAGTGCTAAAAATGTGTGATTTGATAGTTTTAGGTGTTGTCTTTTGGGCATAAGAGGAACTAAAGGAATTTTCCTAAGTCCCAGAGTCTTAGTCAAAGGAGAGGCATTTTATTTTAGGGATTGTACTAGGATGTAAAGGGCCACTATCTCTTGTACGAGATCCCTATGATTTTGTTATTAATGGTCTGATAAGAAACAAGTTTGGGCCTTAAAATTTGTGTACTATACATTGATCTAATTGTTGATATAATTTTTTTTTTTGTGTAAAAGTTTGAAGTTAGGAATTTTTAGTGTGTTTTTATTTTTTGTTATGTGCTATTGCCAAAACATAGACTAGACCTAGGGTGCATGGTTTTTTAACACATATTAGAGTCTAGACTGGAAGATTTACCCTAGATAATTAATATTTTACAAATGTGTTGATATGAACCAGGATGTATTCCTTATATCATGAATTTTGGAAGGAAACGTTGATGAACATAAGTAATACCCTAGGAAACTTTGTCATAATCTCTAAAGTAACCCATAGTGAAAATTATATATTGTATTCCAAAAGAATCTACGCTTACATGAGCGTTTCAGGTGCTCTACCTAAACCCATAAACATTAGCTTCAAAGATTCAACATGGCTCCAAACCATATACTATGGACATATTCCATTTTGATGTTGTAAATTCCATGAACATCATCATTTGTTTACAAATTTCCCATGCAAAGTTGAAGCAACATAGAATAATCCAAGGATGTTATTCAAAAGGAAAACTTACCAAGGTTTCAAGTAAAGTATAAATAGTGGAGGAAGACAACTAAACCCATCTTAGTCACCTTAAGTAAGAAATCCAATAGCTTTTGAATATATTAGCAACTATAGGTGAAGTTGAACTCAAAATAGAGGAATTATTGATGGTCATTGAAGAACATATTCCTACAGAGAATTCCCAAAAGGAAGAATTCAAACATAGAAAGACATAAACCCCAGGTCCTAATATAGAGAAAGGTAGCAAAATGGCATAAGTATAGACATGGGCATAGAAGAAGCAATCCATGTGGACTTAGAGGATGAAAACACACTATAAAGATATCAATATGGGATTAATCAAGATTGACCTTCCAAGTCCTTTAACAATGTGTGGAAAGATCCATTTAATTCAACTATAAAGGGAATTCATGAAGTGAAAATTGAAGCTCATGGATTCACATTAGAACCACATTTCTATTGGAAATGTAGGCATCAAAACTATTCCAATCAAATCTTACCAAAAAAAAAAAACTGTAGAGGAAAAGAACATGGGAAGGAAATTAGCAAAAACAAACTTGAAGAAAAAGGGGCACTTATAGTGGAATTAGGACAAGCTGAAGTGATCCCAATGAAGTGCTTCTCCTCCCAACCTAAGATTTAAAATGAAGGTCATTTCATGGAACATTAGGGGTATGAATGCAACAAAAAACACTGCATGCAAAATAACATAATAGATACTACAATATTAATGCTCTAGAAACCTAAATGAGATGTCAAAAATACTATGATTTCCATAACAAGAAAACATTGGAGAGCATGTGAAGTCATAGGAATTAGATCTATCTATTTCGCTAGGGGATTATATATCTTCTAGGACTTGGCTCAAATAATTCTTTAATATGGAATAGAAATAGAAACCCCCAACTTCACCTCAACAAGATTTAGAAGCGTAGACCCTATGGACCAGGGGTATTGTTGAGAAATCTAGGGCATAGTAATTAAGTGATTTCTCTTCTATTAGTAACTTCTTGTGAGTTCTTTTTACTTCTTTAGATTAGGATCTTCTTTTATTTAGGTTATTAGTGTTATTCTTCAGCAAACAACTACCAATGATAAACCATAAAGAGACAAGAGACATAGAATATAGGCTATTAGCCAACGCCAAAACCTCTCACTCTTTGAGAGGAAAAACCAAACAAATTATTCTTCTTATAGAGATTCCAATTGACGAATACCAAGACCAAGGCCCTTGACCTAGTTGCCACTCCAAGACCAAGACACCAAGCCTTCTTCTTCTTCCTTAAGTCAACAATAGTCAAATCATTTTCTTGTTGTTACTTTCTCTACCTCCTTGTTGTAATTTATAGGTCTTAAAATTCGACTTTCTTGGCCTTCTTATTGCAATTTTATAGGTCTCTTTCTCGGACTCCCTACTGCAAATTTATAGGTCTATAATTTTGCACTAGTGGAGATATTTTTAGCCCTAAACAGTCTTGTCTTCTATTCCCTCCTTCGCTTGGGGAGAGGATTCCTTGATGAGGTTTCACACTTCTCTAACCACAAACCTGCTATACCTCACACTTCTATAACCGTAGACCCTTGTGCCTCTTACTTATAAGAATTTTCTGTGTTCTGAGATTAGGCCGAGCTGCCTATTTATAGTGGCTGGAGTCTCATAATTAGCCGACATGACTTTTGGTGAACTTACATGTCCTTTTTATGAACATATTATTATTTCTTTGAAGTCGACCTGTAGGAGGATGCTTTTGCTTGTCTTGGAGGGTTTCTTGAAACTTCTATTGACTCATATACAAGTGTATCATGCCCAAGAAGGGTCCTTCATACATGAAATAAACTAAATTTGACTTTATTACTAGATGACTCAATCCTAAAGGCTCACAATGGGAGCTATTACTAAAATAAAATTCCTTGGTCATGAAATCCATGAGACAAGCATTACAATAATTTTATTTTTCTTTCTTTTCATCAATTACATAAAATCATAATTACACATGTCATTATGAAGGATGAACCTAATTCCTTTTAACCACTCCCTCTTAACTAGGGAGGTATTCATAATAGTACTTGGTCATTCTCAATCTGAAGAATTTCTCATAAGAAGAGTTGGATTGGTAACCCATCTACATAGCATCATATCAAACAACATTGTCACATAGAAAGGCTTGAATAAAAACTCTATCTCTCCATGAGATCCAAGCACAATGCTGGCGAGACCAATTATGTATATACACCCTCATCATTGTCTCTCTCGGAACATACCCCACCCAGGTTCTCAATGTGTGTTCCACTAGGACTATTCTTATCTTGGATTCCCAATCCTTAAATAATATCGGTCCTCAATGACTACTCTTATCTTGGATGCCCTAATACATCCTCAAAGATCATCTGATGCCAGATGCTTACCCAATCCTCCATTCTATATTCTCAAGTGAAGAAAATAATCATGTGTCTATCTATCCCTCTTAATTAGGGAGGACATATCAATTCCAATAAAGAAATGTACTCATTCTTACAGAAGGAATGTACCTAAGCTCCCTCTTGGATTAGGAATTTCCAAGTTTCTTCCAAGTAAGAAACTTGTTTCGAGGCTCCTTCTTAATTAGGGACCTACAACAACTCCTTAGGTGGAGATGATGGGATAACCAGTTGCTTGAAGAACTCCTCCTCACGATGTCATGAACTTCTATTTGTTACCTAGAAGTCTTCATGTTTGGGACTTCTGCATAGGGCACTGACCATCCATCACTTTCATCCATGAGTCAGCCATGTCATCATCGGAAAGTGATCCACTAGTCCATATCTGGTCCTCCTTTATGCCATGTTTCTTTCTTCATGCCATGTTTACTTAAGTATCTTTCATCCTACTACATGTGCATCGATGTTGGAAGACATCCATAGATATTCCCTTGGAAGCCCTGCATAAACCTATCCATATGTTCAAAAATAAAGGAATGAACATTAAAATCAATATTACCTTTGTGATTTTATTTCATGATGACATCTTCTAGTTTGCATCAGTATCTTGCATACATATTGACACATCTCCCAAAGATATATATTGCCAAGGGTCTCCTTCCTTTTCAGACTCCATTAGAGTCTTCATATTTTCCATGGAGATATCCTTGTCAAATCATCTTGGTCTTTTGGATGTTGATTTCCTTTACCATGCTTGCATATTCCATGATCTCTTCCTTCCGTTCTTTGTAGATTACATTCCCAAGAGCTTCTAATTAGAGTTCCTCAATTGTAGTCAACCACCTCATACTTCATATGAGGACATATTATGTTGATTTCATCTAGTGAATGTGTGACCCATGCATTCTTGTATTCCTTTTAGGGAGGATATCCTTTCTTTTGATCATGCTCTCAAGATAGAGAATTGATCCATGTTACTTTCAACCATATGACCTGATTTCCACAATATCAAATGTAAGCATACATACCTCATTTTTCCTTTGGGTCATCCAAACTTCCTACAACAACTTCTTTGATTGAAAGAGATTAAATCCCTCGACGTGATTCACTTTTATTTCATCACATCCACATCCCATGAGTTCCACAGTATTGGAGTTCTTCATGAAACACTTGCTTCTCCTCATGTTAGATGAACCTTTCAATGGATATTCCATTAGATAATCTTGAGGATATAAAGTATCCCCATTATCAAATGTTTCATTTTGTTAGATGTATGATGAGCCTTGTACTAGATGACCTTGCCACTTATGTTTCCAATGAGATTCCCAAGAGCTATATCCTTGATTTCCATAAATTCTAACCATCTTTCATGCTTCTCTATGATGATGTCTCGAGCTCTTGATTTCAATGCTTCTATGATGCCTTGATGCATCCCATTTAGTGAATTGTGATAGCCATATCTTACAACATAAGACTTAGGAATTTTAAAAGAAATTAGGTGAGGAAGACTATCTCTGTCATAGTAGAGATCTCTTACTTCCTCTATCATGGACTTCCTTTCAGCTTCCTCCACTTCTTTGGTGATATGATCTTCTTCTCTTTTTTATTTATTTTTTATTTTCCTTATTGATCTTAGGACAATCTCTTTTGTAGTGTCCATATTCTTGACACCCATAGCATTGGATTTTAGCCATGTTATTTTTCTTTTTCTCAGGACCAAACTTTCCAAATTGTCCCTTTCCTCTTGTCATTGTAGCGTAACCTTGATTTTTCTCACCTGCTCCCACATCAGATTTGTCCTTTAGTCTGTATTCTTTAATATTGCGTAGTGACCATCAATTTGGAATGGAGTAGCTTCTTTCTTCCCATAAATACTTGACATAAAGTTACCCCACTTCTCAGGTAGTGCATTTAATAAAACTATAGTCATTTCACTATCAAACATTCCCAAATCTTGTAGTTGATCCCAGATCTTAGATATCCTACTAATGTATGAGTCTATTCCATCTTCCCTAGACATCTTTATCTTGTAGAGTTCTTGCCTTAATGATATGACTTCTCTAGTAGTTCTTATGAAATACAACTCTACCAGTTTTTTATAGATGTATTTTGAATTTTTGAGTTTACATACATATGGGAAGAGGGGCTTCTTGATGGATTCAATAAGAATACTTTGAGCTCTAATTTCCCCTTTCATATAATTTTCAATTTAATGAGCATATTCTTCTCCTAGTTTTGTGATAGATCCTTTGACATGATCCATGACCTCATTTTCAATGAGATTTAGATCTGTCCTTTTCTTCCATGCAAGATGGTTTGAAGCCCCCAAATTTTTTTTTTTTTTTTTTCTGTCCTTACAAAATGATATTTTGATAGATTCAGATAAGGTCATATACTTACTTGATAGGATGCTCCTTTCTCCTTGATTCTTTCTTGATGTTGATAATGATATAGAGAGTAGAAAACTTCTCCTTGATGAAGGTAGTTTTCTTCAAGAGTGAACCTTGATCCCACAGAGAGTGAGATCCCTTTGGATCCTTTGATGAATATCAATGATGACTTCTTGATGATGTCTTTGATGGTAAGGACTGTGATTTGTAAATATCTTCAACTTGGCCTTCTTTTCTTGATGATGATCCCAAGACTTTTTTGTAGTCTCCTTCTTCTATCTAGGGTTATAATGCTTCCTTTGTAGATCTTGTCTTAAAGGCGATCTTTGCTTTGAAGCCTTCCTCAAGATTTGATCCTTGAGTTTCCCTTTATAAGATGCCCTTCCTTGACTTTTTCACCTTAGCTCCGATTCCATGTTGATAAATCTAGGGCATAGAAATTAAGTGATTTCTCTTCTATTAGTAACTATTTGTGAGTGCTTTTTACTTCTTTAGATTAGGATATTATTTTATTTAGGTTATTAGTGTTCTTATTCATCAAACAAATACCAATTTATAAACCATAAAGAGACAAGAGACACAAAATATAGGCTATCATCCAAGGGAAAACCTATGACTCTTTGAGAGGAAAACCTGAACAAATTCTTCTTCTTATAAAGATTCCAATTGATGATTACCAAGACCAAGACCCTTGGCCTAGTTTCAACTCCAAGACCAAGACAACAAGCCTTCTTCCTCTACCTTCAGTAAAAAATAGTCAAAGAATTTTCTCGTTATTACTTTCTCTGCCTCCTTGTTGTAATTTATAGGTCTTCAACTTCGACTTTATCAACCTTCTTACTGCAATTTTATAGGTCCCTTTCTCAGCCGCCTTACTGCAAATTTATAGGTCTACAATTTTGCACTAGTGGAGATATTTTTAGCCCAAAATAGTCTTGCCTTCTAGTCCCTCCTTCTTGAATTGGGGAGAGGCTTCCTTGATGAGACTTCACACTTCTCTAACCAAAAACATGTTGTACCTTGCACTTCTCTAACCATAGACCCTTGTACCTCATACTTGTCTAAATTTTCTACATTCTGAGATTAGGCCAAGTTTCCTATTTATAGTGTTGGAGTCTCATAATTAGCCAACATGACTTTTGGTGAACCAACATGTCCTTTTTATGAAGATATTATTATTTCTTTGAAGCTGACTTGTAGGAGGATGCTTGCACTTGTCTTGGAGGGTTGTTTGACACTTCTATTGACTCATATACAAGTGTATCATTCCCAAGAAGGCTCCTTCACACATGAAATTAACTAAATTTGACTTTTATGACTAGATGACACAATACTAAAGGCTCACAATGGGAGCCATTACTGAAATAAAATTCATTTCTCATGAAACCCATGAGACAAGAATTACAAGAATTTTATTTTTCTTTCTTTTCGTTAGTTACATAAAATCACAATTACACATGTCATTATGAATACTAAACCTAGTTACTTTTCAACGGGTACATCCCTAATGCATATGGTCCAACCAACCCCACCATTAAACAACCCTCCCTTGACTCCATTCAAGCAATTGGAGACATTATCAATGAGAGCCCTTGGATTTTGGGGGAATTCAATATGCTCTCCTCTCCACATGAGAAAAAAGGACATATAAGATTAGATACTAGCAAGCTAGACTTTAGGGAAACCATCAAATAAGTTAGACTATTATATCCTTAAACAACCAATGGCTATTAGACACAAAATAACAAAAGAGGGGGATAGTGATAAATGATAGAAAGACTTGATCGATTCCAAGTAGCATTGACTCCTTTTAAAAAAAATCATCTGTGGAAGTGAATATCTCATCTTGCTTAGGATTTGACCATTGGATAATACACCTTTCCTAAAATAGCTCCATGACACCTAGACCAAAAACCTTTAGGTTCGAAAAATTCTATTTGGATCACCCAAAATTCATGAACACCATAAAAATTTGGTGGGAAATGGTTAGTGGGGTTTGGGGAACAAATATATAGATTTTAGAAAAAGTTTAAGCAAGTAAAGTAGAAAATTGTAAAGTGGAACAAGGAAATATTTGCCAATATTTTTTAGGCTTAGAATAAGTGAGAACTAAATTTTGCATGGGATCATCATCATATAAGGAAGGGAAAATGCATGAAGATCCTATGAGGAATATCTTCAAACTTAATTCTTAATTCAATCTAAGTGAGAGGAGACATTGTGGAGACAAAAAGTCATAATATATAGGCTAAAAGAAAGGGGAAAATACATGATTCTTTCATAATTCAATGATCAAGAAAAGGAACCATAACATAATCAACTCTATCAAATTAGGATATAGGGAGAGATTGGAAAAATATGAGGATTGAATTGGATTGAGAAATCATTCCATCCATCTACTCACAAAATCTCAAATAGATAGAAAGGGTTCTATCAAATCTATTACAAGAGACATATCCTCTTTAAGTTAGTATGAACTAGAATATTAGTCTGATGATAACCATAACATTTGAGGAACTTTATCAAACTATCTAAAGTGTGGAAGTTGGTAGATTGTAAGATTGAATGACTTCATAAGGAAATTATATCAATCTTGTTGGATTGTGGTTAGAAGGGAGGTTTGGGAAGTGGTGGAAGAATCTTGAGCATTGAGGGACACTCTCCAAGTGCTCTACTTGATGTTCCTAGCCCTAATCCCCAAAGGAATTTTGAATCAAATTAAACAAATAAATTATTACTTACCTACCTATGTAATGAGATCTACAAAAATTATAAAATAGTTGTCAATATGTTAAAAACTATCACGTCTAAAAAGACCTCCCAAGAGCATAGAGGTTATTTAGAGGGAAGGAAAATCCTTGATGGAATCATAGCAGCCCATGAGACCATTTAGTCCTTAAGGTCCAACTTATCCCTATGCATGCTAATAAAACTTGATATGTCCAATGCCCATGACATGCTTAGTTGGGAATTTCTTGAAAACATGATATAAGCATTTCGGTTTTCTCATGAATGGATATGATAAAAAGATGGCCTAATATCTTCCATTTTCTTCTCTATCCTTTTTAGTGGTTCCCCTTCTCTCCAAAATACATCTAAGGGAATTAGGCAGGGATATCCTCTTTCCCCATTTTTCTAAATTCTAATGCAAAAGGGTCTAGGTAGAAGCCTCAAATAATCCTTGGAAACTAAAAATATCAAAGGAATAGATACTCACCAAGTGTTGTAGAATATTTTAGCACCCCTATAGACAAGATGCTCTTGTATGGCCTAGGAAGCTCCTTTTCCCTTGAATAATTAACTTGATCTTAAAAAAGTGTTTTTCAAAATCCATACACAACTCTACCTATTACAAAACCACGTACATACACAGTTCATATGAACTCTCATACAACATTTTAAATTTGAAAAAACAAATAAAAAGCTACTTTTCAAGCAGGGTTTATGGGTTTTACTGAAATCCCACCTACAGGATCCTGTGGCCTAACTGAAATAACCAATTTGAGGTGGTATATATACACCCCTTGGGTAGGCCTAATTTATATCATATGAGACATACCGATACTATACCCAAATTCCCCTAGATCAAGCCTGCATTTTCTTGTAACTCCTCCACTCTCAATCTATAGGAAATCCTTGTTTCCTTGTAGAGATGTCTAGTTCTCTTATCTAGCATCTCCTTGCACATATTAGAGAGGAAGTATATGTTGGCTCAGGCTAAATAGATCTAGAGGAAAGTGTCTTTAATACCTTTGGCTTGGATCAGGTTGTAGCTTTCTTGTACTTGCTGCTTTTCATTAATAAAGAGGCTCATGTCTTGTTCCTGAAATATGTTGTCATCTTATGAATTCTAACTTCTAATGTTATTTATGATGATCTAAAATATCTATATGCATGTAATTTGAATTCTATTATCTGTCTATGCTTTTGTAATTGAATTGCAGGTTTGCACATCTTGGAGGACGCAGAGGGTTTGGACCCTACGGGATATACTTCAAACGTAGGACTCCCGGGTATGTATCTTATCCTAATTTTGTGAATTTGATTTTTTTATATGATTGCATGAGTGTTATTTGTTGTTTTCTTATTCTACTCTGTTAGAGATTTGAACCCTGGCTCTTTAGAATCTTTCCCACCAATAGAATTTGCGACTCCATTGGGGAATAATTTTGAAGTATTTCCTAAAAAGGTCATTTTGATTGATCTGGGTTTGTGGTCTGTTACTTTATTGCTTTTTCATTCTTCTGTAATCTTTCTTGACTTGATCTCTCTCCTTGATCTTTTAGATTTGGGCCTATTATTTTAATTTTCCTCTGTTTAATTTTTATACATGTTTCCTTTGTTGAACAATTGTGTACATACGATGTTTCATTTGTTGCATCTCGGGTATACACAGGTTGTCTCATATAAAATCTCGTGCATACGCATAATTTTTGTTGAAAAGTCACATATATGTTTGAAAAAATGATTTTTTTTTTTTGTTACTGAGTCTTCTGAGGGTCTGATCAAGTCTATTTATGGTTTTGCAGTCTTTTTGAAGTTTGAAATCTTTTCGTTAACAATCCTTTTTTATATCTTTCATTTGTGTGAAGAAAAGCTTGTGTCAACCTAGGGTTTTAATTTTAGTGAAGCTTGTTGTAAGTAAAATTTGGTTCTAGGTCTTCTATATGAAGTATTCATCTGTTTCTTTGCTTTGGAACATATTTGTATTGCTTTTAAAGTTGTTGATTGTCCAATTTCCTCCTTGCTTCCTTTTATGACCTAAAGGTTGATCTTGTTTTCTTTTCCTTCTCTTGAACCTGAAAGGGTTTGAGGTTCTTTTACATATTTGGGATTTTAGTTTTTTGAAATCCATTTGATCTTATGAATCTCTTGCATATTTCTTTGCCAAATTCTTGAGGGTTTTATGCTCTTGTTTGCACTACCCTTTTCAATTTTTATGTTTGCAATTTTGACTTGGTGAAATTGAGTATTCTTCACCTATTTGTTTTGAGGTCCTTGAATTTCTTCTTTATTTGGAGATTTGGATTTCAAACTGATAAAAAGAAAAATAAAATCATTTTCTTTCCTTTTTATTTTGTTTTCATTTCTTTACTTGGTAATCTTTGGGGTTTTGTCAAATGCGCAAATCTTTGTGGTGAATTCAAACATTGTTTTTCTTTGAGAAGTGCCATTGACTTTGAAATTTGCTTCTTTTTGTTCCTTTGATTTTCCTTTGTCTTGCTAGTCATGTTTCTTACCTTTATGGTTGTGTTTGAATCTTGCATTTCCATACTAGTGTGCATTAGGTTAAACACATTTAGAACAAACATTTAGTTTTGTTTGTTAGTGTTGGGTGTGGAGCATGATTATCTTCTTTATTCAGTGGTATTGCTGCATTGGACCCAAGTTCATAATGTGGTCACAACGCTGCTCGTAAATGTGCACCACTAGGGGGGTCCAAGGGGGGCGACGACGATTATTTGGAGCGCCCCTCCCCCCCCCCCCCGGCAGGGGATTGGGGGCAATGCCCCTGAAGCTAAAAATATATGTAAAATTTCCTTGTAAAATGTTGTAATTTCGTAGTCAATTTGGGTCTTTCATTAGATAGAGATATAACGGTAGAAGTTATGTTTAATTTAGGGTTTTTTTCCCTAGAAGGAAACCCCTCGCTATATATGAGGGAATTGTATTCCATCTATGTAGATTGGTATTATGAGTGAGAAAGAGAGAGGAAATTGTGTGAGAGCAAAGAGGGAATTACATCAGATCTGATGTAGGTTGTATCTATTCAGTTTGTTGCATAATATAAAAGGAAGGACTCTCTGTTTCTCTGTGGACGTAGCCCAAATTGGGTGAACCACGTATATCTGTGTCTCTCTTGTTTTATGTGTTTATATTTCTACAATATATTTCATGTGTTCCATTTCTCTGTAATATTTAATTTTCTAACAGTTAGATTTTGAGTGTGTGAGTGCCTATTGAAAAAAGAAAAAGAACCAGTTTTTTCTTTATTAGATTCTTGTAGAGTCTTAAAGAAATTTCTTTCATCGAAGTAAAAGAAGAGTTGCATTTTCATCTAGCCTAGGTTTTATTTTTGATTTCTTTTTGCATCAGAATATCATTAGGTGCACTTCTGTATCCCTTGTCCTAAATAACAAACACTAAAATGTATGCTTAAATTAAAATGAACTAGACTTTTTTATTTTGTCATAGGAACATCAACTAGTTTAGGGAATTTAGGGCCTTGGAATAGGTGTGCCACTCAAAACAAAGTATAGAAGTTGATTAAATAGTGGAAATCTAGTATCGTATAGGTGTTTTGGGAAAGCCCATTAACACATGAGCCAAGCATGAGGATGTACGAAGATAAGGAAAGAGAGACACCCCTCCCCTACTTGTCTGACTACATGCCCATGTTTGTTCCCCCTAGTTTCTAATTACAAGCTGGTGACCTTAGTTTCATTTTCTAAGGATCACATAGGTGATTGCGGGGGGGGATGCCCATGTTACCTGAGATAAATTTTGTATCACTTTCATAGTACTTCTAGAGGGTGCCTCGTGAAGAGAGGGTACTTGCATCGACAAAGACTATTGTTGGAGGTTAGAATAATTGTTTCTCATACCTTCACTGGTAAGACTTGGGCCCTCATCATTCCAACTTACCTTCAGAAGGCCCCTTTATCCACTTTCTTGCTTTTTGTTGTCCGACCCTAATCACTTGGAGTATAAATACTTGGAAGTTATTTTCTTTTTTGTATATTTAAGATATTTTTAGTGAGTGATCTGTGCTCTAGCTTGCCTTAGGTGTTTTGAGTCTTTTACTTTTCTTTTGTAAAAGGTGGTAGAGTTGTCGGTTCTCTAATTTAGGAGGCTTCATGGGATTTCACTTGTGAGTGTCGAGCCTTCACCTGGAAGGCATAGGAGAAATTTAGATGATTCTTTTGAACCAGTTAAACCTAATGCAACAGAGACAAATCCTTCACTGAGGGTTCCTATTTTTGGGGAAGAACCTAGTCTTTCTCATAATCTAGACATAAACTTCTCGATTCTTGCTAGGGTACTGTTTCAAACTAAGAGCCAAATAGAAGTAGAAGGCACTCCAGATTCCTTTGGTACTCCTTTAAGTCCTCTTCCTTCACATCTTCCTTACGTTGTATCATACATGGGTACCTTGAGTCATAAACCAAGTAGTCTTGTTCACTCTCCTTCTTTCTTCATGACCAATGTTAGTAGCACTAGTACAAATACTGATTCTGCCATGTGTAGACTCCTTCTTCGGAAATAGGAGACAGTTTTTTTTCTATTCCTACTACTACACCCAACATTGTAGCTACTGGATCCACCTCTTCTCTTGGCCCGAGTGGGGTACCCAACCTTCTTCTCCTTTTACTAGTGCTTTTTCTTATGGGATAACATTTTTTTGAATTCCTTCAATTCCTTTATCAATACCTTCTACCACTCTATCATCTATAACTCCTGTAATTAGTGGTTCCACCTTGTTACAATGATTTTCCTTTGGGAGTGGATGTTCATCCTTCCAATCCTTTTTTAGGTTTTGATTCTATGTCATTCCCTGGTTTCTCCCAAAATTTTAATCCTTTCTAAGCTCAAGGGGGCCAAGGCATGGAAAATTTTCCAATGAGTGGTATAGGGTTAGGGATCACTTCAAAATTATTTGGTCAGCAGGGGAGTATACCCTTCCCTACTAGCAGTAAGTTGGTAGTTTTTCCTCCTTTAGCCAGTGCATGGGAACCTTATCAACAATTTTGTCATTCTTATAATGTTCCATTTGGAGGAAATGTTTCGATCACTCAAAGTTATGCATTAAGTGGAGGATATCTTTTGTATACTCCTAGACAAATTTTTTTTTCTTATAATCTAGGTTTTTCTATGAGTAATCCTTGGTAGCATAGTGCCATTCAAAATCCAGGTCTTATCATTCCAAACTTTGGGACTCCCTATCTCAGAGCTTGGAATCCTATAGTTTCACCGCACTTACCATTCCGAACAACTCTTGATTTTCCTTATCTTTCAAAATTAACTAATGATGCAATTCAATATGATCCTGCATGACCCACAATCCCTACCAAAATTTCATCAGACATACTTGAGTTTGAGAGGAAGTCTAGAGAAGATCCTTCTGACCACGCAACCACTTTCCATTTATGGTGCTCATCGAACTCTGTCATTGATGATTCAATTAGGTCGAGGCCTTTTAAATGTACCCTAATTGGGAATGTGAAAAAAATGGTATATTGAGTTAAAAGGAGGGTCATTTTCTACGTTTGTCAAGTTGGCTACGATGTTCCTTATTAACTTTTAGTAGCCTACCCATTATGGTGTTGGGACTCAACTCTTGGCTAATTTTGAATAGGATAAGGCTACTCATATCTTTGATCACATTCAAGAGCTGTAGAGAAGAAAGAGATTGATCAAATATTATATCCCTGATGATATTTTACTTGAGTGGTTTTTGAAATCATTACAATCATAAATCTCAAAGGATGTGTTACTTTCAAGAGTGTTCATAGAAGAGCAGGCCATATTTAGAGCCCAACCGTTAGAATTGATTTATTCATAGTATGGTGTTACTTATAAGATTTTTCCTGATGTTCCTAAATCTAAGATAGATCTCACCAAACCTAAACCAGGTCCTCACACTGATGGGGTTGTTGGATCGATTGATGCTAATACTCCTAGTTTGTTGGTTAATCAGTTGCAACAGTTGTCTTTACAATATTCTCCCACAACACAAACTATACCATCTATACCTCCCCCTTCTAAACCTTCTACAATTAATTCCATTTATTGCTCTAATCCTAAAGGAAATCAACAATCCAAAGGGAAGAAGAAATAACGTTGGAACAAGAAAACTATGGGAGAGAAGGAGAATGCAAATAAACTCAATGTGAACACTAGTGAGGGAAAGAAAGAGTCCACAAAGAAATTTAAATTCCCTTGCAAGCTATGCAGTGGGGACCATATTAGACATATTTTCCCTAAGATTCAAGATGCTCAGCGCTTGTTAGCTCAGTAGGGTTCTTCTAGTTCCCAGGTTGTGCTTAATAACCCTTTTCCCTAGGGGAACCAATTACTTAATAGTGAAAATGATAATACTCGAACCCATTTAGGGGGCACCCAAGTAGAAGGGGAATCCCCATCGAATATATGTATGCTTAAGACTCATGTTGATATTTCAAATAGAGCTCACGATTATGGAGAACCAAAATCCTCTAAGGCTAAATATGCTTCAGATACTCAAGAACATCTTCATATTGAGAGACACATAGTTGAATCTATACCTGAGATGCCAAAAGGCTCCTCAAAGCGCTCAACGTATAATCCAAATGCCAGGGTTGCTCAGTGTTGAAAATTGTAACTAGTTTCAATCTTCATAATTGTATTTGGACCATGAATTGATGTAAATATTATTGTACTTGTCAAAAGAAAGAAAAATAAAATTACTTTTGTAAAAGAAAATTATTTTTGTAAAAGAAAATTAATTATTTTGTTAATGGGTTTCTTTTCCATTGTAGGTCAAGAACCCATTGTGTGGTTTAGGATTTATTATGTTAATTCTAAGGTCAAAGTCATAATGTAAAGTCACTTGGAGGGCTCTTCTATCAAGATAAGAAAATATTTTTGTGTAAAAATATGAGTTGAGAAGCCACCAAAAGGACAAGTCGGCCAACCTACAAGTCAACCTAGAAGAGGCCTAATGTACCCCTCAAAAAAATTATATAAAGAGAGGAGCTCGACCTAATTAGATACACATATAAACATCAAGTATTTTTTCTGATATGATATGTACAAGTAAGAGGAGAAAAATTTCTTGAAGTGGTCAAAGGAAGGAAGAACAAAATTTTGTTCTTGGAACTACTACAACTCACTCGTGCAAGTTTGCTAAAGGAAACTAGGGTTTCCTCATATCTAAAGTTGCAAAAATATCGTTTTAAGGTTTGGATGGCTTGTCTTTTGGTTGGTCTTGGGTTTGTTAGTTTTTGTAGCATAAGATGGTATTCTAGTCTTAACAATTGGCAGAGAGGTTAAGAAACAATAGAATTCCATAATAGAGAAAAGGTTTAGGAAAATCCACCAAGAAATTCCTTAGTTAAGTTAATCTATTAGTAATTAAATTTGTCCTAAATCTAACTTAGGAAAAATGATTAATTAACAGGCATTATTTAAGGAAGGTGAGATCTCTCTAGTAACTCACATAGATCGATTAGGAAATGATCTTATCCAATCTTGGCTGCTGGCGTCCCAACTAGAGATTATAAGAAGAAGATGATGGGTATATGGAAGAAAACACTTGAGATCGATTTCCTTGGGTAGTTCAATTTTCTAAAGAGCAACAATAGTTTCTAGAAGAGTTTGAGCTAGAGAAGGGAAACAAATACAAAGAGGGGTAGGGACAGTGAGTTCGGAGGAAGAGATTCTAGTTCCAAAGAGTATGTTGTAGAGAGGTAGAGATAGCCACAACGAGGTTGCACAAAGGAAGCATAGAAACCTCTAGAGCTAATTTTATTTTGTTGAGGAGAAGTTGAGTTTCATTTACAGAGGCTACGAAAGTATTCCACAGGGTCGGAGAGACAATTTCTCAATCAGTAGTGGATAGGACGGCTTGAGGAGCAGCTATTTCAGGTAGTGCATGGAAGGGACTGTGCTAGGGTGATGCAAGCCTCCGTAGAGGTTATTTGGAGGGATCACTTGGAGTTGGAAGTCAGAGCTTAGATTTATTGTGGGGTGAGGAAAATTCCTCACTAGATTTTTTCTAGTATTTTACTTTGTAGGATTGCCATATTTTGGCATCTAGTTGTACTCATATTTTTTTCACTGTTACTTAATAATAAAAACCCTCAGTTGCTGCATCGTTTACCCAAGTTGGGTTTTTTCGGGACACATGTCCAAAAATAACTGTCATATTTTTGTGTTTCTGTGCTAGTATTTTCTCAGCTTCCAGTTTATCTTTCGTAGAATTTAATTTCGTGAAAATTACAATTGTGAATTACTTTGTGTGGGAAAAAAAGTGTTAATTAATTTATAGTAGAAGAATAATTTTCAATTGCTACAATAAAGTTGAAATTTTCACATGGTACCAAAGTGATTTTGATAATATGAGGAAGCCCAGAAGCGGAGGTAGAAATTCGCTATTCAGAGGGAGCAACAGGATGAGTTTCTAGAGGTTGTGCAAAAACTAAGCTATGTAGTGTGAATTGCTTGAGCAAGTTTGATTTTTCAGTGCAGGTAGGGAGAAATATTCGACTTGCCAGATTGAGTGATTCTAGTCGATAGAGGGAGCAGTCATAACTCATATTTCGCTAGGAAGATTCCTTTTTTGGGCACAAAAGGGTTTTACAGGAGTTTGCAGTAGCAGAATCAACATTGTTTGGAAGAGAAAGGCTCACACAGAGAGAATTTCTCTTAGAGGGTTTCTAGCCTAGAAATGTGATTTTCCTAGTTGTAGTCAATAGTTGTTGCAGATAGATTTTCTCACTCCAAAAGGGAGTGCGAGTAGAATATTCAGCAACTGAGGAGAGGAAGAGGGATATTTTTTATTATATTTAGAGATGTCCACATCTGGGCTTAGATATCAGGATAAGTTGGAGGGAGCCTCCAACTTTGTCATCTAGAAGGCTATGATGTCCTTCCTTGTAGATGAATATGGCCTAAAAGCCTACATAGATAATGTAGTGGTAGTTCCCCACGATGCAGATCAACTGGAGTAATATAAGAGAGAAATGGTGAAGGTGAAGTGATTGATCCTGGATGGAGTTTATTATCATATAGTCTCGAATGTATTTGGAAAGAATACTGCAAGGAAAAGTAGGACACTCTCAACCAACTATATTTGAACACTTTCAAGCAACAAAAGATGTTCATGCGGGAGAAGTTGAGATGCAAAAAGATGCATAAGGGTGAAGGCATAGAAATCTTCCTCACTAGGATTCAAGAGGTCTGAGATCAACTTTCATCCATTTGGGATGCACCTCAACCAAAAAATATTGTACGATTGGCATTGAACAATGTCTCATAGGAGTGGAAAGTTCTTTGCCTGAAGTATCTTGGCCCGAGACAACTTTCCTAGATCAGACAAGATGTGGTCAAACCTATAGCAAGAGGAGTTGAGGTGAGCTCTATTAAAGAGCACCATTAATGATAGAAACAACAAGGGTGTGAAAGCTGAGAAGGAAGAGGAGAATGTGGCCCTAACATCAAAGGGTCAGGGGGAGAAGAATAAGAAGGACCTATCTAAGGTCAAGTGCTTCAGGTGTGGCAAGTTTAGCCACTATAGTACCTAGTGTCATATCAAGAAGAAGGACATGCAAGAGAACCATGACCAGGTGGTAGCATCGGCAGATATAGACAAGTTGTCCTCTAGGATGGAGGAATATTTTTCCATGTTTGCAGCTTTACATTGAGGAGTGAGGTGGGGTGATATGGAGCTATAATCATAGAGTTATGCAAAAGTTGGGCAGGGTCCATTGAGATGTCTTCCTCATGGATCATTATCTTGCTACATGGGCCCACAATATTTAGTAGCAGGATGGATTAATGTTAGTGATGCAGTCATATTCTAGAGTGATAGTTGCAGACTAGTTGCAGTCAGATGCTAAGGAGTGCAAAATAGTGTTAACAAAAGAGTAGGAGGCTCAGTGCAGAGTTATCAACAACGAAAATTCCCCAGTGGACAGTGTAGAGGATAGTAGTAGCTAGATGCTCAGGAGACAAAAAGACACAATTGATTCAGTATTTGAGATGCTTCTTAGTTGCAATAGTTGCAATAGCAACTGCAGCAGATGAGAGGGAGTTGCAATCTAGATGTAGAGTGGGAAACAATATAGTAGTGCCAGCAAAAACAAAAATGCAACATCATAGTTATGCATTGGTTGGTGGGCAGTGGAAGATAGTCACAATGGCCAAACATTAACATCGTATAGAGGATGATGCAGAGACAGGGTGTTGTAGTAGTATGACACTAGAACATCTTCCTTGCTAAGAGGGAATGTTAGTTTTTGTAGCATCGGATGGTGTTCTAGTCTTAATAATTGTCAGAGAGGCTAAGAAGGAGTAGGATTCCATAACAAAAAAAATGTTTAAGGAAAATCCACCTAGAAATGCCTTAATTAAGTTAATTAATCAATAATTAAATTTTTTTCTAAGTCTAATTTAGGAAAAATGATTAATTACCAGGAATTAATTAAGGAAGGTGAGATTTCTCTAGTAACTCACACTGATCGACTAGGAAATGATCTCAGCCAATATTTGCCGTTGGAGTCCTAACTGGAGATTATATGAAGAAGTTGATGGGTAGATGGAGGAACACACTTGAGATCGATTTTCTTGGGTAGTTCAATTTCCCAGAGAGAAGCAGTAGCTACGGAAGAGTTATATCCAGAGAAGGGAAGCATAGGTAGAGAGGGATAGGGATAGTGAGTCCATAGGAAGAGATTCTAGTTCTAGGGAGTGCATTACAGAGAGGGAGAGATATCCATAGAGAGGATGAGTAAGGGCAGCATAGAAGCCTCTAGAGGCAATTTGATTTTGTTGAGGAGAAGTTGAGTTTCAATTCCTGAGGTCAGGAACTTATTCCAAAGGGTCAAAAAGATAGTTTCTGAGTTAGTGGCAGATAGGACAACTTGAGGAGAATCTACGTTAGGCAGTGTGTGGAAGGGACTGTGCTAGGGTGATGTAGGCATGCATAGAGGCTATTTGGATGACTCACTTGGAGCTAGCAGCGAGAGCCCAAATTTCTTGTAGGGTGGGGAAAATTAATCACTACTTTTTTTCTAGTATTTTTCTCTGTAGGATTGCCAGATTTCAACGTCCAGTTGTACTCAAATTTTCTCACTGCTGATTAATAATAAAAACCTCCAGTTGCTGCACTGGTTTTACCAAGTTGGGTTTCTCCCAGGACATTTGTCAAAAACTAATTGCATCATATTTTTGCCTATGTGTGCCAATATTTTCTCAGTTTCTATTTTATCTTGTGTAGAATTTAATTTGGTGAAAATTGCAGTTGTGAATTATTCGTTATTTGTGTGGGAAAATAAATTGTTAATTAATTTACATTTAGAAGAATAATTTCTAGTTGCTGCAATAGAGTTAAAATTTTTACAGGTTCAAGGTCTTAGAAGTCTTCATTGAACTAGTTCTATAAGGAAGAGTTTATGGGTTTTCCACTTGTGGGGTTTTTCCCTAGCTTGGAGGCTATCTCTGGTATTCTTTATGTGTATTGTGATGTCCTTATTGGAATTTGTCTTGATGATAAAAAAAAAAAAACATAATAATAATGATGCACTAATATAATATCATAAGAAAGTGTCAAGGATAAAGAGGAATCAATTTATAAAACCCTAATCTATATTGCCCTAGATTTATCAACATGGAATCAGAGTTAGAGCTTTGAAGGAGGGGCAAAAAAGAAGATCTATTGGGATCCATTTCAACAAAAGAAGGTAATTTTTCTAGCATCAAACCTCCTAAGGAAAAGAGAGAGAATTTCTAGGCACTTTTGTTCACCCTACACTCTCTGATAAGGCCACATATATGTACACGAGGAGTGAAGGCAAAAAAAGGGTTCAATCTTGAGGGACGAAAGGCTAGTTAAGTGGTCTAGGGAAGGAAGAGCATATTGTCTAGAAGAGCGAGGGTCTAGGGTGACCTTACTAGGTCTGAAACACTCACCAAAAAGATATAAATTTGTAAAGTGGTTCAGTAGTTCTGAACTCTGCAATAGAAATCTACTTATTGGCATTATCTTGTAAATAAAACAAGTCTCCATCAAAAAGTTATGAGCTCAAGTATTTCATTCGAAACCCTAAAAGGATAGCTACTATCACCTTATCAAAGGAGCCAAAATTCTGAAGTCCCATCGAAGATTGAGACTCACTCTCTTCACCTGTGCATAATAGAGATCTAAGATCGAGTTTCATTGGAGGGTTGTTATGAACATAAGAGGATCAATACCTATTAGGTCTACTTAAGAGAATTGAAATTCTGAGCATGTTTTTGATTGATCAATTCTATATGAAAGTTTGATTTAATTGATCAATTCTATATTGAAAGTTTGAGTTACTTCTCATAGACTCAAGTTGAAGGCCTTATTGGAAGGCTAGAAGGAGTAACTTTAGAAGGAGCTGAGACCCCCTCTTGAAGTCACTAACACATTCATAAAGAAGCCAAAGTCCTACCCTTTCAGCTTCACCATACTTAGATTAAATTTTGCACTATGTAGAGACCGAGATCTTGTGGTAGTGAGGCATAATATTGACAGAATTATATATTCATTTTATGCATTTTTGAATAGTAGAATAGGGAGTTGGCCCATGAATATTGGACTAGTAATCATATAGAATAAAAAATCACAGACCTATACAATGATATAGTAGTCGAATTCTTGAGGTAGAGAGAAGCAATCCTATAGTATATATACACATAAATTGAGCTTGAATTAGTCGACCTTGTGACATCTATCCTGATCATATATAAATATATGAAGTTTGGAAAGTATGAAAAGACTCCTCTTGGTGATTTAAAATCATGCTTACATATTTATATTGTTATAATCCAATTCTAAGAAACATTTATGGGAATACTTATTGATTACATATTTGTCTTTGAGAAATCCCTAACTAAAGGGTCATCTCATATACTCATAGAAGCATTCGAAGTCTATCCTTATACTGCTTGAATACAGTCAAGGAAAGATATACGCAGTGGAAGAGATCCTCTTACATTAATATTAATAAGTCCTTGTCTCAAGAATATTGTAGAGTAGCCATAATTTTAAAGATCTCTAGACAAGATATATTATTTCTAGCTGATCCTATTGGTTGCACAACAGTAAGAGGTTTGCAAATCTATACTCAGAAGTGATATAACATTGCATTTGTGGTTGAAACCCATCATGAATTCCTTTAGAAGAACAACAACATTATTGCTTGATTTTAGCAGCAATCATAATGAAAGGAAGAAGGAAGCTAGTAGATGTAGTAAAGAACACCTTGATTTTATGTACACTTGACATCCAGAGGAGCAAGCCCCTTATAGAAACCACTATGACAAAGGTATGTTGGTATCTTCATTCATTAAGGGTCTAACATGAAATGTTATAAGTTTGGTCGATTGTATGGTTCCAGGGGTTGTTGTTAAAATTTATTGATATTTGTATTAATATCTAGGTTTAGGTGGTACATGAATGGAAACCCTAACCTTGATTCACCTGTTCCCTCATAGAAACCCTACCTTGGGTTTGTGACCTATAGACTAGGGCATATGACAATTATGAATGGATGTGGATGATGGGTTGTATATGAATTCTAATCCATATGTCTAGGATTGGCATTTGTAAATCCTTGTAGTCCATCCTTTAAAATTCCATGGATGCCCTAGATTGACAAGTTGACATCATGCTTTAATTATTACATGTTTTATTTGGTAGTTATGTCAATAAAATTTGCAGGTGCGTCATAAAGAAAACAAAGGAATATCCTATGGAAAACATGATGAGAGGAGGGAACTCTAGGGACCATGTAAGTGGTAAAATTGGTAATAAATTTGGATCCTTGAGCACTCTGACATAAATATTCATGTGAAGATCATCCATGAGAATATGGATGCCTGGAGAAGAAGATTATCTAGAAAAATATGTTACATGAAATCCTGATGCATTGGTAATAATCATCTAGCACATGATTGTAAATAAGCTTATGGAACAGTTGATTAATAAGGATCAGTCAAGGATCCTCCATTTAATAACTAAATAGGAAGATTTATTCAACTAGTGAAAGAAGGATCATGATGTTATTGCAAATATTTTCTACTCTCTCAGATGTAGAGCAAGCTTCCTAGAAGTTTGCAAGTACAACTGCAACATGATAAAGCCTCTTCATCAAGATGGGGAGATTTTGAAGAAGACTAGATGACTGATTAAATTAAAAGGTATGTATTTTGAGATTATCCTTTGATTTAGTTAACTCATGTTTTCAATTTATAGGAAGAATTGGGTTGTAGGAATATGTATAATTGCACGAGCATGATGTGCCATGGACTTGTTGTTGAGAATTCAATATGGCAATAAGTATGTTAATTCTATTTAACTTTATAAATGTTTGTGTTACATTTTTCCTTGTTAGCCTTATTCCTTATTATTACAGTGTGAAATACATCAAACAACTACCAAAACAATAAGAATAGTGACATAGTATATAGGCTGCAAGCCAAGGTCAAAACCCCTCCTCTTGAGGGGAAAACCCTTAAATCTCTTCTCTTATTATAGATATTTCAATTGACGAATACCATGACCTAGTGAATCAGACAAATACACTCCAAGATCAAGATAAAATTGGCCCCTTGCTGCAATCACTTCGACCTCCCATTATAGATCCGAAATTTTGTCTTTCGACAAACTATTGCTCCTCCTCTTAGAGACTTCTATCTCCCTCGAATAGCCTTCTCGTCCCTTCACTTGCCTTTCCTTGAGACTTAGGTCTAATGAGATGCCCTAAGTGACCTTCACTTTCCCTTCCTTCTCTCTTCCCTTCAAGATAAAACTAGAGATAGTCCCAGCGCATAAACCCTAACTTCAACTTTCACAAGAGAGAGAGAACTAGCCTAGACACTTTGACTGCTTCGACTTCTTCTTCGTACCTTCTTCTTTGACCTTTCTCCTTCCTCTTCTTCGCATAGATTGAGATGAGTGAGTGTGTCTATTGGAGGAAGAGTTCCTCTCTATATATAGGCTCTTCCAAGGGTAGACGTAGCTCTTCATGTAGGCCGACTTGACAAATTAGGTCGACTTGATCTTGGAGGTATTTCGACACTTTAAAGAAAAAATATTTTTTTATTTAGAAGATACAATGTGCCCATATGGTCTTAAATATATGACAATGACTCTTTAACCTAGAACAAACCCAAGAAGAACTCAATGGGTGCTTGACCTATAAAATAAAATAACCTGAGCATGAAACCCATGCTCCATTAATAATTTCTCTTAATTTTCTTATTTACAAGAGTACATTTCATACTTACGAATACCGAACCTAGTTACACAATATTCAACACTTGTTTGGGCTCTTATGGATGAAGACACAAGAATAATGATAAAAATATGATATGGTCTCATAAATATGAAAAAATGATGACTTGAGAGGGAGCTGCAAAAGCTCTAACATAGTAAGTGTTGGGCCTCCAACTTGCCATGATTTTTTTGATGAAACCATCCATTTTCACATCATTCCATTCACCCATTGTCAATATTTTTAACCATATTTCTCCATAAATGGACAAAATTCTTGCACACATGTTTAAATGGTTTATTATTATTATTTCCATTATTTTTAATGAATTAAGAAGAACTTTTCTTGGTTTTACTAATGAGAGTTTGGCCAGTTCAAGTTTCTGCAGTTCAGTCAAGTTTATGTAGCTATCTCCATGGTTGAGGTAGTAGCACCACTCTAGAATGAAATCTGACACTTGTACTTGGTTTCTAGAAGCTCCAATTTGGATTTCTATTGGTTGAATTCTACCCAGATCACATATGTGGACCTCTAGCAAGAGATCAAAGGAAAAACACAGTAGTTTTGACAAGTCAATGTCAAAGGTGTTTTATGAACAAATGAAAATGAATTTTGGAAAAAGAAAACATGGGTTTCTTTCAGCATGATCCCAACTAGGTACTTCTGTGAAATTTCTTCAAATTTGTTACCATTTGATATATTTTTGGGGTTCTTTGGAGCCCTATTTTGCAGATTGCATGAGCAAATGGTTTTGTAATTTCACAGTCAACGACCAGTCACCAAAAATATTGGAACGTGTTGTTCTTTAGCAAATTTGTGGAAGGGATATCACTTTTATCATATTTGGGATGATATTTAATCCAATGATCCATCAAATAAGATTGGATTTTATTTTCAAAATTGATCTCAAGACCAAAACTCAAGCAAGAAAATTTTGAGTTTGTTAATTACCTCAAAACTCCAGCCTCTTTGATGAGAGGAGGGATCATATGTCAAGGATGAATATTAATTTGTAATTTTTGCTGTTGATTGAAGAAGAAAACTCTGTGTTTTTTAAAGAATGCAATTTCTATTATGGCACAATTCTAAATGTGATTGGCGATTCCAATATTGTTATTTTTTAAGCATCTCACACTCACTAGGAGGACCCCCTGAGGATGTGTGAGAGATAGTATAGTTGTATTCTATTTTTTTTTCAATTTCTTATGCTTTGCAATTAGAGCAGAATTTTCCTCATTCAATTGTTCAAATTATTTAGATGTTCAATTTCATGTCAATGCTTTATTTTTTAAAACTAAAATTGGACTCATTTCTCCTTGTTTCATTACAATTGAAGCGTTTGATAATAAATCAAAACACCAAAAGATTTACCTCAAATTGTCTTTTAAGCTTAAGTCTCATATTTATGCGTGATAGAATATGATTGAATTTGGTTTAGAGTGCACACATCAGTAACATTTTTGAGACTTCCATAATTATTATTTCATTGCTCTTTGTTTTCTATACTCTAGAATAGTTTTTGATTTCAAAGTCTTGTAGTCTTTAGATCAACTTTACTTTCATGAATTGATAGACTTAGTTTTATTTCCAAGTTGATTAGATTAAATTTCTCTTCAAAACATAATAGAAAAATATTTATTTTCAAGTTCGTAGAATAATCTTGTCTTTTAAGTTCACTAGAATATAAATTTCCATTGTTAGAATATATATTGAAGTCCTTTATTTAGAATAAATTTGCTTTGAATTCATTTCCAAGTCTTGAGTTGGAATTAAAAAAAAACATGTGCAATTAATCATAGATATATTTTCATTACATTTTTGCATCTTTCTTATTTTACTTTTTTCTTTGAATTGAAAGTAAATTGCCTAGCACATACAGTGCATGTATACTTCACAAGCTCACGTACCTGGATTCACATATAAATGCAAGTAATTTAACAATCAATTAAATTACCCAACATTTTGGCATTGTTGTTGGGGAAGTATACATAGGTGGTAGCTTCCAATTTATTCTCATTCTTAGTTGCATCAATTTAGATGCATAATATTAATCTCATTTTAGTACAACCTAGAGGTAGATTCATTAAAAAAAATAAAAAGGACTCCAATCACCTATCACCCCCCTGAATCAGGGGGTGGAGTAAGAGCGACATCATCTTCCACATCATGAATTCATATTTTTGCAGGTAGAAGAAGAGGTGGGAAAAAGAGGTTGAAGAAATGGATGGAGATGATGACAATGAGGAAGATATTTTTGTATTTCCCATTCAAAAAATTGATATCAACATTCATATGAAGAACATCCCTCCATCCGTACTTCCTAACTTCAAAGGTATGAGAACAAAAGACCCGAAAATTTTTCTTTTCAAATTTGAAATACTTTGTAGATCTTATGGATACTCACTACACACTCAAAAATTGAATTTGTTTCTGGCAACATTGAAGGATAAAACTTTTAAATGGTTCATGAATTTAGTAACAAATTCTATAAGGACATGGGATGATATGAAAATAGTACTTTTGGAAAAATATGAATATTATTGCATACACCATGACCTTAGAAATGAAGTCTTTAAGATGAGCCAAAAAGAGGATGAAATCCTAGAATATTTAGTGGAGAGATTTACTTATAATGTCAAAAAATCTAAATTGCATGATTTAGGATTAGACACATTAAAAACTCTCCTACTAAAATCTATAAGGGATGAATGGATTGCTCTTCTTAACCTGATGGGCAAAGGAGATGTCTCTCAATTTTCATTTCAAGAGATTTGTGAACTATGCAAGAACATATCAAGAGGAAAAGGAAAGTATGTAAGATCCCCTCAAGATCTAGTTATGGAAATAGTAAGTAAATCAACATTAGAATTTGTAAGTCAAACTAAACTTAACAATTTGGTAGAAATTTTTGGCAATTTAAATGAACAAATTGATACTCTTAGAATTGAAAACAGTCAAAAAGTTGAGAATGTTGATTCAATTACATTTTTCCATAAATGCAGAAAGAAACATTCTTTTAATTAATGTCCACTTGATAACATTAAAATTTGTGAAATCTGTACAAGATCACATACTACTAAAGATTTCCAGTCATTACTAGGGTTAAAGGCATTTTACCAGGGAGAAAATCAAACACTAGAACAATCTTGTTATGTAGCTCCAAGAAGTCCATGGCAACCTCATCAACCTGGTATGATGCAAGATCTCAATTCTCAATTTTAGGGTTATGCACAACAATCTCAAAGTAACTGGAAAATGCCCTTGCCTTGGCAACCTTGGACATCTCAATCCCAACCTCAAAACCAACCTTGGAAACCTTTTCCATCTCAATCCCAACCTCAAATCAATTCCAGAAACAAGGTTGGCAAGGGCCTTACAGAGGAAATCCACCATATCCTCAATATTTTCCTCATTATTCTCAATATCAATATCAATGTTATCCATACCATTCATCTCCACCACAACATCAGTTTCACCCTTAGTTGACCTCAATTCAACCTTTCCCATTACACCCACACAAGCACCCCAAAGATCCATTCCTACTAAATTACCTATACAACCATTTCAAATCCCCAATAATAAAATACCTCAATCCACTTACAATGTTGAGGCATTGAAAAATGATTCTTCAGCTGTCATTGAAGAATAAAAACCAAAAGAAGAAGATTCAGATAAGGTCCAAGAATCATGGATGCCCATTGAATAAGAGAAATGGTTGGAACTTGAGATTGAAAATTTTCTTGCATGCCTATCATTAGATTCTATGAATGAGGATCACTTCTCTGAAGACTTGCATGGAATGATAACAAGAAGCCAAGGAAGACAAGATTACATTGAATCTTGGTTCAAGATAGTTGTTGGATCCCAATACTCAATTCTTCAGTATTTTCTGACATCATCTCAATCAAGGTAGTTGGTCTCTCATATACTGGTACATATCAAAGCGTATCTTTCAAACCTGCATAAGAGTTTATCTATCATCTTGTTACACACATGGTTCCATTGGAAGTATTCATATACTTGAACGAGATTTCTTTTTCAAGTAGAATAGGACATATAAAAAAAGAAAAAAATTAAAGAGAAAAATAAGTCCTATTGTGAAAACCATCTTGCTGACGCAATTGGAAAACTTTGCTTGAAAACCAGGCAACTGGAAAGCAAAGTTCACAATATTTTTTGCAATTTCATGATGGTTTCAATATTTTATTATGGTTCTTCAAATCATTTTTTGTTCTATGCTTGAGTTGGCTGATGCAGGATTCCTTAAGGCCCACCTTCCAATAGATCTTGTCACATCGACTTCAATACCTTATCTAGGACCAAGATAAGAGATTATTTGGAGCAATGTTATCAGAACTGAATTGGTGATCGAACCGTAAAACCTTGTGGATTGGGAACTGGTCGAAACTGGTAAAATACCATAAAAGAACCGGTTTACCAAAAACACAAAATATTCATATTTTAAAGAAAAAATATATATTTATATATATATTATATAATAAATATATATAATATATATATATTTCATGTGCATCCATATTATCCAAACAATTAGATATTAAAATATTTCAAAGTTCTCATTACATAGCATGTAAGGGTGCACATAGCCAAAATAGCATTGAGTGCAATCCATCTCTAAATTGAAAATACATATCATTAAATGCCTACATATCATCAAAATCATTGCCTATATTTGCGTCTTTTCCATCAATATAACCATTTAGGCATTAAAATAAGATAGAAAAAACATAACATGTCATGTCAAGATTTTGTTTGAGTGACATGTACTTTTTAGTAGAGTCATGGTAGAGGAGTTCAACAACCAATGCCACTATGATCAAAGTACATAGAGGGTTTCGTGCTCTTTATTAAATCCTAGCTCCATACCCTCGTACATGACAAAATTCAATGGAAACATTGCAATCCCCCTAATCTTGAAATAATAAAAAATTGTTAAGTTTGCTAGATTTTGAGTGAAATTTAAAATTCTACTTTCTTCGTATGAAATCCAATGAGGTTGGAACCACTCTCAAACATCCCGAGTCATTTCATGGTAATGTTAAAAATTTAAGTGAAAGGATGAAAATGAAGAATTTAACATTACCATGAATCTCATAGAAATACTAGGGCCATAGGCTTGAATATTAGGCTAGCCTAGGGGAGAGTAGTAAGTGCGCCAACTAACTAAAAAATAAAAGAATAAAAAAAGAGGCAAATTTTTTTTGCACAAAACCGGTCTTGAACCGGCCAGTTTAGTGAAATAGGTTAGTTCAGTACTGAACCTACCTATTCTGGTTCAGAGGCCCGGTTCAGACTGGTTTTGGGCCAAAAACGACCGAACCGGTCATTCCACTGGCTCTAGTTTGGTTTTGATAACAGTGATTTGGAGTGCCTTGCAACTTTCATACATTAATGGCAAGCCTCCTCATTGAAAACAATGGGAACACAACAATGTCTCTTGATTGTCAGATCTTGCAGGTGACTTGACTTCAACACATTCATTCGTCCTTGTTAAGATGCACTTAGATACCTTGACACTCATTTATATTATCGGTGAGTTGTCTTGCATTGGTTAACGATTTTCATCATTGATTGGTAATCCAATGATTTCTTTCCATGCTCGACTTCAAAAAATTCATTTGCATGGAAATAATTGTACCATGAATTTTGGTTTTGATGAAGACTATATGGTTTTATGGAATCAATAACAACTTCTAGCAATATATTTTATTAGTTTCTTGTAGCAGCATGTTCATCTTTTTGTCATTCAACAACAAAAAGATGGAGCACTACTACAAATATTCTTCATTTATTTCCTTTTCAAGCAAATCAATAAAATTGGGTCTATTTCAGTCAAACATGCATCATGTTTCATGATTTCTACTTCAACATGCAACACACAATCCAAATTAGTGGTTCATACTCAGAGAAAATATATTTAAGAAGAAGAATAGAAATGGCCATGAAAATTGACATTTTCTGCAACAGCTACAAAAAGTTGTAGTTTTTGTAGCTATTGCTGTAACAACTTGTTTTTTTGCTGTGGTAGCTTATTCCAGGGCAGTTTTGGCACAAATATTGCAAGAGATTGGAGTAGAAATAAAAAAATTCTGAGATACTAGATTTTCTCAGAATATGATAAATTGAGTAAACTGCGGGCATAATTCAAAAAACAACAATTTTCAAGGGCATTTCAAGTGGGTTTTTAAGGCAATTTTTCATTTTTTTACCACTGTGCACAAATTAGGACTGAATTTGGTATTTTTGCATGACGACTCATTTTATTCATCAAAAGTGGATTATGAAGGCATGTGGTGGTAAAAAAGGTAAAAATACATTGTTTCCCTTTTGAATCCCTCAATATGGCCTTAAAATGAGTTCGTGGCATATGTTTTTGTTGTAACAATGGACAATGTGAAGGGTGAAATAGGGCATAAATTAATTTGACCATATCTTGCAAACGATGCATCTGTTGGTCTTGAAAGTTTTAGGGTAAATGCATCATGGTAGGGTAAATAAATACACAAAATTTCAAGAAATTATAGTGTGTAGTTTTCAAGAAACTGATCGTCATCATCTACATACATTTCTTATTTTTCTCAAGATTTGTGAACCCATTGGCTGATATTTTTGGTGGGAATATGCATAATATTAATGGTAACCATATCAGAAATTTTTAGAAGAATCTTATTTACCATTTTAGAGAAATTGGAAAAACAAGTCTGCTACATGAAAAAGATACATTATGTAGAGCAACGTTAAAGTAATGGTAAACACATCATGGAGCAGAGTACCTGAGCCAAATCAACACCAAATCGACAATCAAATCATGTTCTCTTCTTCAATTCCAACAAGAAAACTTGAGGTAAAACTATCCTTAAACTTTTTAATTTGTTAATTTTTTTGGAAATTGTAATAAGAAAGCTATTGTAAAACATGTGATCTATGTATATCACCCTATCATATCCACATTCTTCAAACCTTTTTCTCAATCCTTCATTCCTATTCTACTTTGCATGCATAATCAATCCCACATAACTACCTCCATCCCTCATACCTTATTGAATACTCTACAAACCTTGTTATGGTTTAACTCCATACCATGATTGCATAATCTTTTCCTTCATAAGGTCTTATGTTTGCCTTGGTAATAATGTTGTCTCCCACCATTCTCTTGTTTAACTTTCTCTTATTGCTGAAATACAAACTGATTCATACTTCCTTGATGATCAATTTGACCTTTTTGGCCTTCATATGGGAGTAATTCAAAATATGGATATGCTTTTCTTCATGAACCATCATAGTACGTCTTTGTAGCACATGATCAAAAAGTACATGGAGCACTTGAATTATGTGTCATATTATGGAAGCCAAGAAATGATGAGTACAAAGACACAAGAAGAAGAAGGCTACAACAAGGATTTGTTCACACACTCTTGAAATCACTTGGAAGTATATTTTAGGCTTTGATAAATTTTACAACCCTCACCTACAACTCTTATTTTGTGTTATGTGAAACTCATCTTGTCAAAGCTTCACAATGGAAAGTCTTCTTCATTCATTAGTTAGTGAGTTCTTGAAGAAACTATTTGACAACATTGTTGAAGTAGGATTGATTACTATGAAAAACCTTTCTATGCATGGATGATAATAAGACAATCATTATGGGTTGCAATCTATGATCATTTACAGCCATGCTAATTTGATGAACTTCACAAGGATGGAAAGCAAATTCTATAGATGGAGTAAAATTCTTGATGTGTTCTTCACAACTTGGTATTCTACCAAGGATTGAACAATTTGAGCACAATTACGTAGCGACAATAACCCTTGTAATTCGTTTCCAAGTTATTGAAAGAGTTATAAGCAAAGGCTTAAAAATAGTGACAAGTGCTTGGGTATGCTACTATGTGGGCATCCTTTCCTGTCACACAAGTTTCATATAACAAATATAGAAGGATTGTTTTTATTAAGAAAAGAAAAAACCAACAGGAATCACTTCTACCTCTATAACATCCATGAGTAGCCTCATATGTGAAGACTTAAAGTTGTTTGACTTTCAAAGGAGGATGGGTAACTCTTCTTTCTTACTCTAATGACACAACAAGCAAATGTGGAAACAAAGAGTTATGCTACCAGAACTATAATTTTGAAAAGCAAAGAGAAAAAAAGTGCATCTTATTGAAATAGATGATCAATATTGATCTCTTGGAGCTTTGGTCAAAGATTCAGTGGAAATACCAAAATAAAGGAACACCAACAACCAATTGGATTATGAAAAATCTTTATTTACATGAGGACATGCAAAATCTCTGGTGTGGGGGAATGTTGGGCCTCCAACTTGTTATGATTTTGTTGATGAAACCATCCATTTTCACATCATTCCATTCACCCTTTGTTAGCATTTTTAACCATATTTCTCCATAAATGGACCATATTCCCGCATACATGCTTACATGCTTCATTATTATTATTATTGTTATTATTTTTAATGAATTAAGGAGAATTTTGTTTGACCATTTCAATTTTTTGCAGTTCAGTCAAGTTTCCATCACTATCTCCATGGTTGAGGTAGTAGCACTACTCTAGAAGGAAATATGACACTTGGACTTGGTTTCTAGAAGCTCCAATATGGATTTTTATTGGTAAAATTCCAACCAGCTTGCACATGTGGACCTCCAACAAGAGATCAAAGGAAAAACGCAACAGTTTTGACCAATAAACTTGAAACATGTTTTTTGAGCAAATGAAAATGAATTTTGGAAAAAGAAAATATGGGTTTTTTTTAGAATGAGCCATTTAGGTTCCTCCTACGCTATTTCCTCAAATTCATTACCATTTTATATATTTTTGGGTTCTTTGGAGTCCTATTTTGTAGATTGCGTAAGAAAATGGTTTTGTAATTTCACAGCCAATGCCCAGTCACCAAAAATATTGGAATGAGTTGTTGTTTAGCAAATTCGTGGCAGGGATGTTACTCTTATCATATTTGGGCTGATCTTTGATCCAAGGATCCATCAAGTAAGATTGGATTTTATTTCCAAAACTGATCTCATAACCAAAACTCAAGCAAGAAAATTTTGAGTTTGTTAATTGCCTCAAAACTCTATAAATGGAAGTTTCTTTGATGAGAGGATGGATCGGATGTCAAGGATGAATATTAATTTGTATTTGTTGCTGCTGATTGAAGAATAAAACTCTAATTTTTTTAATGAATGCAATGTCTGTTATGGTGAAATTATGAATGTGATTGACGATTCTAGTCTTGTGATCTGAGTTTTTAAGCATCTCACACTCACTAGGAGGTCTCCTTGAGGATGCGTGAGAGATAGTATAGTTGTATTTTATTATTTTTTTCAATTTCTTATTCTTTTCAATTAGATCAAAATTTTCCTCATTCAATTGTTCAATTCATTTAGATGTTCAATTTCATGTCAATGCTCTATTTTTTTTTAACTAAAATTGCACTCATTTTTCCTTGTTTCATTACAAGTCAAGCACTTGACAATAAATCAAAAACACTAAAATATTTACCTCAAATTTTATTTTAAGCTTAAGTCTTAGATTTATGTGTGATAGGATATGATTGACTTTGGTTTAGAGTGCACACATCAATAAATTTTTTGAAGCTTCCATAATTATTATTTCATTTCTCTTTGTTTTCTATATTCTAGAATAGTTTTTTATTTCAAAGTCTTGTAGTCTTTAGATCAACTTTACTTTCATGAATTGATAGAGTTAGATTTCTTTCCAAGTTGATTAGATTAAATTTCTCTTCAAAACAAAATAGAATAATCTTTATTTTCAAGTTCATAAAATAATCTTGTCTTTCAAGTTCACTAGGATATATATTTCCATTGTTAGAATAGATATTGAAGTCCTTTCTCTAGAATAAATTTGCTTTGAATTCATTTCCAAGTCTTGAGTTGGAATTTAGAAAAAACATGTGCAATTAGTCATAGATAGATTTTCATTACGTTTTTTCATCTTTCTTATTTTCCGTTTTTTCTTTGAACTGAAAGTAAATTGCCTAACACATACAGTGCATGTATACTTTGCAAGCTCACGCACTCGAATTGACATATAAATGAAATTAATTTAATAGTCAATTAAATTACGCAACATTAAGCTTGATATGAAGATGAATCTGCTCGTTTAGATGTTTGAAGGAAAATTGTGATGAAGACAAGACATGACATCTTGTGAAGAAGCTATCCAATATTAAATATGTTTCTGCTACCTAAGAAGATGCATTACAAGAATATAATAATGATGAATTAATTCCATGAACTGAGTAGATGATTTTAATGACATTGTAACCCATGTTGACAAGAAGAAGAATGTTGACAAGAAAGATAGAAGGTTGCAGATAGCTAATTGGTCATCACTTTCCCGATGTTCAGAGGGAGTGAGATTAAAGCTTTATGGTTCTTTATTCATGAATATGAAGCAGGTAAATATTGATGATATGGAAAGTAGTGGTTGTACCTATGATAAATTGTGAAAGAAGATGGCTCCATGATGTGCATAGAAGTTGAAGATGCTGAAAAAGGAGGCATACATGCAACTGATTGTGCCATGATCTCCCTGGAAGAATAGACAACTGATATTGGAAGCAAGTCCCTAGTTGAGAGGGAGCTTGGAGATATTCCTTTCATGTTTAAAGGAATGAATAGATCCTACTTGGTTGATAAGGAGAGATAGAAACATCATTCTTTTCTTTACACCGTGAAGAAATAATGGAGGATTGGGTAAGCATATGAGACCAATATTGTTTCTCTTTGAGGATGAGGTAGGGCATCCAATAGGCAAGAGTAGTCGAAGAGGAAATTCCTTGAGGATGTTTAAATCCAAGAGGGGAATAGTCCTAAAAGGACATATCTTGTGAACATCTATATGGGGTATGTGCCTTGAGAGATAATGATAAAGGTGCCTATAAATCATTTTCTCCCTAGCATTGTGCTCTAATCTAGTGGAGAGATACAGTTGTTAGTCAAGGCCTTGCTATATGACAATGTTGGTCAATATGATGAGATGCACTAACATAAGATGAAAATATAGCTTATGAGATGGCTTACCAATTCGACTCTTCTTATGAAAAATACTTTATGGAAGCATTGTCCTTGTACCTGTGGTCAATTATGAATACCTCCCTAGTTATGAGGGAGTGTTGAAAATTGTAACTAGTTTCAGTCTTCATAATTATATTTGGGCCATGAATTGATGTAATTATTATTGTACTTTTCAAAAGAAAGAAAAATAAAAATATTTTTGTTAAAGAAAATTATTTATTTTGTTAATGGGTTTCTTTCCCATTGTAGGTCAAGCACCCATTGTGTGATTTAAGATTTATTGTTTCAAGTCAAAGGTAAAATTCATAATGTAAAGTCCCTTAGAGGGATCTTGTATCAAGAAAATAAAATTATTTTTGTGTAAAAAGATGAGTCTAGAAGCCACCAAAAGGACAAGTTGTCCAACCTAGAAGTTGGCCTAGAAGAGGCCTAATGTACCCCTCAAGAATCCTATATAAAGAGAGGAGATCAACCTAACCAGAGACACAGATAAGCATCAAGTATTTTTTCTGATATGATTTGTACAAGGAAGAGGAGAAAAATTTATTGAAGCAGTGAAATAAAGGAAGAATGAAATTTTGTTCTTGGCACTACTACAACTCACATGTGCGAGTTTGTTGAAGGAAACTAAGGATTCCTTAGATATGAAGCTGTAGAAATATCATTAGAATGTTTGGCTAGATTGTCTTTTGGTTGGTCTTGTTTCAAGGTCTTGGAAGTCTTCATTGAACTGATTCTGTAAGGAAGAGTTTTTGGGTTTTCCCCTTATGGGGTTTTTCCCTAGCTTAGAGCCTATATCTAGTGTTCTTTTTATGTGTATTGTGTTTTTCTTATTTGATTTTTTCTTGATGATAAACAAAACAACATAATAATAATGATTCACTAATATAATATAACAAGAAAGTGTCAAGGATAAAGAGAAATCAATTTATAAAACCCTAATCTATTCCACCCTAGATTTCTCAACACTCAGAACTATTCCATTGTTGAATATTTAGCTTAGAGTCCCTATTCTATGTCATCATTAGAGGCATTCCATTCATTACTAGCACAAAGGAGTGTGTTACTCACTATGATTGAAACATTTGATCCAAAAAATTCTCTACTAGTTATGTTTGATACTTTAAATGTCAAAAAGAGACTCCCTTCATATGGATTTTCAAATTAAAACTATGTATCGTAATAAGACTACCTTTCTTACCATAGTTGATGAAGGAGCTTCCACATGCGTGGTGTATACGTCATGTTGGAAAGCAATTGGGTCTCCTGAAGAAATTCCCTCTCCAACAATCTTAATTTCATTTGATGGACATTCTCATAGGTCTCATGGGATTTTTCCCACTTTTCTAGTTGGAGTTGGGGGAAAAGTAATTAATGTGGAAGTAGATATAGTTGATGCTAATTTGGACTATAACCTTTTGTTGGGTCAGAATTGGGTACATGCGATGGATGTTATTGTTTCATTTTTGTTTTGCATATTATGTTTTCCTCATGAAGGGAGAATTGTTATGGTTGATCAGTTAGCCTATTCTCCCAACAATCCTAATGCATCCTCTGACTCTACTATCCCATTGGTTAGAAATTCTCAATAGCCTATTGAGAATTTGGGAGTTGGAATGTACTCCTCATTAATCGGTACTTTTGATCTTCCATCTTCAAGTGTACACATTAATGCCAATCTATCATCCAAGGTATTTCCTCATGAATGTTCTTTTATAACTCATTATTTTGTAGATCCTTGGACCTTGCCTCCTCCTACTGCAACATCAGAAAGGGGATAGATGATTGGAATGGATTATCCTATGTCCACAACAAAAATTGCATATCAGTCCATCGCTAGTAATGTTGTAGACTCAAATCCAATCCCTGTTTCACAAGAGGATTTGGATAATGATGTGGTACCTATCTGGGAAAATTACTCGAATTCAACTGTGGATTGTCTCGATATTGTTTTTCCATCTAATGAGGCAATTTTATAAGCAATTATAGTTGTAGAAAGACCATGGGATGATTTACATCATCGATATTATTTTCTCCCTGACTTGTGAAAGGTTGAGTCAAGTTTGTTTGGCTCCTCTTCTCATGGAAGTGTTCATAGGATCTTAAACCATTTGGTTTCAACACATATTTTTTCCAAAGAAAATATGGCCAATATTTCAAAAACTATTATGGTGAACATTTCTAAAAATCCCAACATTATAGAAAATGTCTTCATTGGAGTTGATTGTTCCCTTGGAGAGATAAAGATTTATATCGACCTTTTTAAATAATTTCGTGTTTTATTTTCTTGGTATTATGAGGAAATTCTTGGGATTGACCCTAGTATCAATCAACATGGGATCAATAGCTATGAAAATATGAAGCTAGTATGCCAAAATATTCGATCAGTTAACCCTAGGAAAGTTGCAACTATTAAGACATAAGTGGAGAAACTACTTAAAGCAGGTTTCATCTACCTAGTTCCTCTTACTGAATGGCTTTAAAATCCTGTACAAGTTGACAAAAAGCAAGGAAAAATCCATGTCCGTATCAATTTTAGGGATCTAAATAAATCTTGTTCAAAGGACAATTTCCCTACTCCATTTATAGATCAAATTATTTATGTGTGTGCTGGAAATGAAATTTTCTCCTTCATGGACAGATTCTCCAGATACAATCAAATTACAATTCATCCTGAATATCAACACAAGAAAAATTTTATTTGTCCCTAGGGTATGTTCACGTATAGGAAAATTCCTTTTGGCCTTAAAAATGTTGGAGCTACTTTCCAGCGGGATATGTCATATGATTTCCACAACATCAAGAAAATTATAGAAGCTTATTTGGATGGTCTAGTTGCTCGCTCTCGAAAGAGAGCGGAATACCCAAAACGTATTCGCTTGGTTTTTGAAACATGTCATCATTATAAAATCTAGTTGAACCCCATAATGTCATTTTCACTGTTACATCATGTCATTTGTTCAGATTCATCATTTATAGTATAGACTTAGTCCACATGATTATAGAAGATACTTCCTTTTGTATCTTGCGGAAACAGAATCAACCATAGGTATAGTTCTTGTTCAGGAAGATGATATCCGTAAAGAGCATGTGATTTACTATCTAATTCGTGGTTTATGTAGTCTTGAACTCTAATATTCTCATGTCGAGAAATTAGCTTTAGCACAGTTCATGCTTTCCAGTGGCTTCGTCATTATATTTTTCTAAAGAAAACCATCGTAGTCGCTGAAGTCAATCCTTTTCAATTTGTTCTCAATAGGAGAGTGATTGGGGGAAATTATAATAAATGTATTGTGATTTTACAAGAATTTGATCTTGGGTTTGTGTTAGCAAAATCAAAGAAGTCCTTGGTTATCACATAATTGATTTCAGAACTGCCTTCTGAGGGAGGTTCTAGTTATGAAGAATAGTTTCCTAATGAACACCTTTTTCTAATCAACTCACAAGATTATTGGTATGGGGACATCATAGTATATCTCCAAACTTCAAAGTTTATTGAATATTTTTCTAAGGATGATTGATGGAAATTGCTTCACCTCGCTAAAAAATATCTAATTATTGGTGATACTCTATATCATCGAGGCGTTGACTCAACCTTAAGATGTTGTTGACCTTAGAAGAGATTGAGTTAGTTCTTAACTATTGTCACAATGGATCTTGTGGCGGCGTCTATATGGATTGGCGATAACTCAAAATATTATGCATACAAGGTATTTTTAGCCTTTAATTTTTAAAGATTGCAACATTGAAGTGGTCATAAAATGCAACTCTTATCATTTACTTGGAAAATGCACACTCATCTAGCTTTTCTTTTCCGTGTCATCACTTTCAACTCGTTTACTAAGTGAGGAATAGATTCTATGACATGTCACCCATTTTCGACCAAGGGACATAAGTAATTTATCATAGCGGTTGACTACTTTACAAAGTGTGTCAAATATATGCATACTTTCAATAACAATGGTGAGACAACACCACTTTTTCTTTTCAATAAAGTGATATCACATTTCGGTATCCCCAAAGAGATTGTCACTAGCCATGGTAGTCACTTTCAAAATAAGATGATGTTTGAATTGGCTTCAAAATTAGGATTTAGGAAGGAGCATTCATCTAATTATTATTCTCTGGCTAGTGGGCAAGTTGAAGTTGTTATTAAATCGCTCAAAATGATCTTGTAAAGGACTATCAATCAAGTTAATTCCAATTGACACATCGTGCTTTATCCTGCTTTGTGGGCATATCAAACATCTATTAAGACTGCCACAAGATTTACTTCTTTTCAGTTAGTATATGTTTTGGAATCGATTCTTCCCATAGAATGTCAGATTGCATCCCTTAAGTGTGTACTAAAACTTCTTCCTGACGCCTCGAGCTTAGAAGAACATCTTGATGAATAGTGTTGAGATGCTACTACAACGAATGACACTAATAAGAAGAGATTCAAGGCATAATATGATAAGTTCATGTGCCCTAGGGTTTTCTCTAAAGATGACCTTATCTTGGTTTATGACAAAGATAAAGACACCTTGGAGGAAGACAAATTCAAACCTATGTGGTACGGTTCATATGTTGTTAAATGTGTCTTGAAAGAAGGTTCTTATGAGCTAGTTGATTTTGAAGGGAATGTGTTGTCGGAACCCATAAATGGGTTCTATCTCAAGAAGGATTATTCCTAGGCTCTTGCCTAAGCATCTACTTTGTTTTGTAAATATTGTCCAATGGTTTCATGGTGATGATGGTGTTTTCAATCTACTTTGGAAATAATTGATGGGTGATTCGTTGTACTTAGGATTCGTAGATGGTGCTAGTCATCACACCAGGAACCTAACTTCTATAGCTTGGGTAATCCATTCTCCATCTAGTCAGTTGTTGGTCACAAGAGGCATATGTATAGGCTCTACTTCTAATAACATAGATGAATACAATTTTCTTATTAATTTACTTTCAGAGGCGATATATTATAGTATTCAATTGTTAGTGGTATACTAGACTCATAACTGGTGGTGTCTGAGTTAAACAATGTTTTATCATGTGAGGGATCCTTTGTTACATTGACAATTTCTGAGAGTGATATTACTTGAACGATTGTTTAATTTTATAACTTACATTCATATTCCATGATCAAATAATTCATTTGTTGATTCTATAACTAACCATGCATTGGATTGGTACATTAATAATTCATTTCATTAAATCAAAACATCATACATTCATTTGTATATATGATAAAATCATCCTGAAATATCTATATATGTAGATAGATGGTTTTCAAAAATATTACAAAATGTGGAAAAATGTAGGGAAAATGTCCTACAAAATTAGGGCTTATTCCCGATAATGCCTCCATCTAATCTGTCTAGATCTAGAAATATAAGTCTAAGGGTTCTGCCCTGGATGAGCATCATGATAGTAGATGATTTCATTTTCCACTTGTCGGAAAAGTCACACCCAATCTCACGGTACTCCTACCAATCATCTATGTATGACCTCTGCTAGGTCCTCTACAACTTCCATTGGAACTTGACAAGTTAAAATCTCCAAGTTCCTTTGAACAACTCTGAGGACCCTTTCAGAATCCACTGCGGTACCTTCCATGTCTCTGCCTCAATACCTATCCCTTTGCAAACCTTCAGGCCTCACTGGTCCCACATTTTCGTCATTATCATTTTAATCTTGTTAGTATTTTTGTTCCATGGAAAAAGACTTTAATTTCTTGAGATTATCCTTAAAAAACAAAAAAATGAAATATAGTCAAAACTTCAAAAAAAAATTACCTATGTCACCCCATGCAGCTCCTTCGAGAAGTTCTAATTCCAGGTCTCCTACGAAGTCAAGACCTACATAGGGGTAGTCCTCTAGAGCTATGATGTGTTCCTCCCACCATTCGAAGAACTTGTCATCAAAAGTTGCTTGAGTGACTCGGCCCCCTCAAAGTCTCCTCATCAAATCCACCCACCTAGCCATCCAAGGGTCTCTTGGACTACTAATGGTGTGTGCTACTCAGGGTCACAACGTAGGAATCTTCTCAAATTAAAGTGAGCAAAAAATGGTACCATAACCGAAATTTCGGTCTCCCCTTTTCGACATGGTGTAAGTTGTCATTTCATGTTACCTAAGAGCACTGTAAACCAATCATAAACCACAAGTTTAAAAAATTCCACTACTAGAGACATGGCAGGTCATGAATCTTGATGAAGTGAGGTTGATTCTGATACTCTAGCAATCGTAAAAGGAAGGGATTTTATTGCTAGGATAGTGATGTGTTTGATTGGGATTTGGGACCCAACTTTTTGTGTCCTTGTTGCACAATAAATGGCAATGTAATCATGTACATTCTAATGCTACTAACCTTACCTTTCAAATTGAACACTTCTCCTCTCCTAGAGAGACATGTAATCAAACATATATCCTCCACTTCGATTTGTAAGATCATTGAATCGATGAAAAATAACTCTTGTTCTGGATCCTAATAATTGATCATGTTTATAAATCTTGATTGAGCCCTCATATTTTGCATCATGAAGAATTTGAGAAAGCCACAGTTTTTTAGAGAATCCAGTGACTTTTGGTCTTCAAAAACTAAGCTATCTATTTCATCATGTTCTCTTTCACATCATTCAATCACCATCCTGCAAGATTATACAAATTCAACCATTAAATCCAACTTTCAAAATTTTACTCTCTCCTTATGTGGTTTTAATTATAGACAACCACATAAATATGCCCTTTTCTTTTTGTAAACTCACGTGTAGGACTTTTCATATGTGACCTAATAATATGGAACCCATGTATATGTACTTTTAATTTCGAAATCATTTTGATCAATCTACTTGCTTCAAAATCAAATCAAGTGAAAGAAAATGCAATTTAGGGTTACCCGGAGCTCACAATTTCCAATTTCGTTGGTAAATCATTCAAAATCTCTTGCCAAAGTTTCTCCACAAAGACCACTTCTTAACACTTGGAGAGGTAAGAATGAATATGGTGAAGCTATAACTTTGTTTTTATATAAAAAATCTCAACCTGTTTTTTGTAGTTTTAAAACTTTATTTTATTATTTTAATGACTTGTTGACCTTGCTTGAAGTGTTGGGAAGGGATTTTTTAGGGTAATGAAGACCTATTTTATCACTTAGCGACGTTTTCATTCTATTTTGATTCCACTATTGTTGACATATTGTGGCAGGTATTTTCCCCTAACTGGCATATAGGTTAGGACCACTTGTCATTGCAATTTTCATCTTGACCTCATTCTGCAATGCTTAGCCAAAGGGTTGACCCCACTAGTTGTGATTTTTCAACCTTTCTCACTGGCCAGTTTGTAAATTCATAACATAGTGGTAGAGACTTCCTTCCATGGTTTTCCTAGTTAGAACTTCACTATCATATGTTGTCCATGCTTCAAATCTCGTATAGGCTTGAGAGTCCTCTTTAGTCCTGTCATGACTTTGTGTTGAAGCCGCATTCTTCTTCCTTGCTCTTGTTTTGAATTTATACCCTAGATTCTCCCATGTGTTGAGTTTTACTATTGAATTTCATATTGACCACTTGCACCCCTTTTGGCCTTAAGCCAACTTCATTTGACTCTTGTATAAGCCACTTTTGACCATGTTTTGATCAAGCCTGTTTAGAAATCAAGGCTTATAGGAATTAGGGTTTGATTCCTATTTCTTGATAATTAATTGTGAATTATGTTGGTTTTCTTTATTAATTTATCTTTAATTAATCAATTACCAAATTATATGTATATGAAGACCACAAGAACAAGAGACACAAGATGTAGGCACACAACTAGGGAAAAAACCCTTTAAGGGGAAACCCAATCCAAGTCTTCCACTAGTAGATTCAAATTAAGATGAGACAATCCAAGACCCTTTAGATCTAGACAAATACCTCCTCCAATCACCAAGTCAACCCTTCCTTCCAATAGATGATCCTTGTCAAAGTATTCAAGTGAAAACTTCCTATTAATAGCTACAATCTAGAATTTTGGCCCCCCAACAACATATTTTCGGCCCCCAGCTACAAAATTTCAGACTTGTAGTAGACTCAGAATTTCGGCCCTAGCAACTGCCCATTAATTTTGCAGATGTGAGAGATAGATAGCACAAAACTTGAATTAGGTATTTCCCAGCTTCTTTTTTCCTTCTCCAGCTACTTTGCTCTCTTTTCTTCTTCTCTTCCTTAAAGTCAAACTTGTTGAGTGAGTGCTCCAAATAGGTTGAACTAACTCTCTATATATAGCCATTATGCTGGGTCGAATTTCCCTAATGTAGGCCAATTCCATGGGGACAGGGTCGACTTGATGTGGAGGTGACAAATAAACTTTTTGACTCAAAAATAATTCTTTTTACATGATACAAAAACCCAATAAGGGTCTGATAAAAGTGACAATGATTCTATTGACTCTATAAATCCTAAAAGCCTTGAATGGAGGAGTTGACCTAGAAAGCATAAACCCAAGCATTAAACCCATGCTTTAATAATTCATTTTATTTAATAATAAAATTTCTTTTGAAAAGTACAATTATGAAGATTGACACTAGTTACATTCTTCAACACTCCCTCTTAAATAGGGAGGTATTCAAAATTACATACATTTAAGGTACATGGAAGAGCTCAAAATGAAATGATAGATGAAGAGTTCTAGCACACTCAGTGATAAAGATTAGATACCTGACTAAGGTACTCTAATCAGGTGGGACTAAGATGGACTCAAGCTTTAGCCACTCTAGGTACCATCAGAATTTTAAGCTTTACCATCAACCTAGGGGCGCATCCAAGGTTAGATCTCCATTACCAATGCCAGCCTCTCTACTTCGAGATCTACACATCAACACATAAGCCGACCATATGTCCTCCCAATAATCTTACCATAAGATGCTTCATCTCTCCCTATCAACTAAATCTGTCACATCAACCAATCCAAGCATGCTTCTAAAATATTCAAGCTTCTTATTCAGAAGATATTTCGTCAACACATCAACTACATGATCATCTGTCAAAATATATTGCACCTTCATGACCCCATCTTGTACCAAACTCCTAATGTACTGGTATTTGTTGTTGATATGCTTCATCCTCGCATGGAATACAAGGTCTTCAGACATCTTATGTTGTTTTTATTATTGTAGTTTATCACCATAGGACCCAGAGGCTTTCCAAACAAGTATGACAAGGGTTTTCTTAACCAAACAACTTCCTTTCCTACTTCACATACAAAAACATATTATGCTTCAACACTACTTAACACAAGAGGATATTGTTTTCTACTCATCCATGAAATCATTACAGATCCAAAACTAAAACAACCACTAGTAGTGTTTCTTCCATCAGTCTCACTTCCACCCCAATCAGAATCAATAAAACCTATTAACTTGACTTCCTTTCCATCATACTTTAGGAAGTGATGTATTGTGCCACATAGGTATCTCAAGGTATTCTTGATAACTATCCAGTGGTCATGATGAGGCTCCAACTGAAATTAATTAATAACATTTACAAAAAAACATATATCGCTTCTCGTATTCACCAAGTACATTAGAAAGTCCACAAACATTCGATATCTAGCAAGATTGACGAGACTAGAGTTGAAGCTTCACAACATCTTGATATTTGTGATCATGGGAGTAATCATAGGCTTGGAATCCATCATACCGAACTTTTATAACATCTTGATTATGTATTTACCTTGACCAAGATATATCTCACCAGGTTTCTACTAGACTTCCACGCCCAAGTAATAGTGCATGAGTCCTAGATATTTCATTTCAAATTTTGTTGTTAGAATTTTATTGCATTCTAGAATTTTTCACTCCACACCTGTAATAAACAAATAATCCACATATAGTAATATAATTTTTAGTTCATTCTTCACCACCTTGATGTAGAGGTTTGGATCGACATAACTTTTGAAGAACCCAATTCTTAAGAGATATGCATCCATCCTTGCATACCATGCCCTAGGAGCTTGCTTCATGGCATATAGGGATTTCTTGAGTTTGCAAACATGTGTATCTTTGTTATTTATTTCAAATCCTCCCAATTTTTCAATGTATACTTTTTCATCAATGGTTCCATTGATTTTTTTTTTTTTAACATCCATTTGATGGATATTCCATCCCATAGTAGCAACTAGAAAAACCAAATATCTTATAGTAGTATACCTAGGAGTAGGATAAAATGTTTCTTCATATTCTTTTCCTTCGTTTTGTGAGAAACCCCTTGCAACGAATCTATCTTTGTATTTGTCTATGCTTCCATCAACATCATGTTTGATTTGTAAATCCATTTGGAGGTGACAATTTATTTGTCACTTGGTCTAGGAACTATTTCCCAAACTCCATTCTTCATGATGGATTGATATTCTTCTTGCGTTGACTTCTTCCATTCTTCTTGATGAGAAGCTTCTTCAAAGGTAGTTGGTTCTTCTTCTATTAATTTTTTTCATGTATGTTTTATGCCATGAATATATCTTTGGTCTTTTTCTTTCTCTAAAAGTTCCTTTAGTTGATCCATGTCCTTCGACATTTTCAAGTGTAGCTTTTAAACAATTTGGCCTCTTCTTTGTTTCGGGAATGATTATAGGTTGAATAGGATCACTTGATCCTTCTTCTTCTTCTTCTTGGTTTGTAGTTGTATTGTGATGATGCTCTTCTTATTCAAATTGTGGTACATCTTCTTCATCGGATTCGATTCGTATATCATTGGATATTTTGTAGGAATGGATTTCATCAAATATAGCATCCCTACTAACTTCAATTCGTCTTCCTTCCTTGATGTAGATTCTATAATCCTTTAACCAAAGGCTATAGCCAATGAAGATCCATTTTATGCTTGTAGAATCCAGTTTCTTTTGTTTTTCTTTTGGAACATAGATGTATGTGGGACACCCAAAGATTTAGAGATGGTATACACTTAGCTTCTTCCCTATCAATGCTTCCTCCAGTGTCATGTTATCAAGGATTCTATGAGGAATTCTATTTGGTATATATACTCCATCATTGTTGCTTCTCCCCATAGAAATTTTGGTAGATCTTGATCAATTATCATAGTTCATATGCATTCTTCAATGGTTCTATTTTTCCTTTCTACAACTCCATTCTGCTCGGGGTTGTAGGGAACAATTAACTCCCTCTTAATACCCATGTTAAGATATTCCAACACATAGGAAATAGTTAAGTATAACTTGGTCTAGTGTAGAGTTAGGTAAAGTGTGTTTCTTTACTATTTAATTTTGTAACTTACAATCTGACGATCATGATATGTTCTAGACACGAAGTGATCCAACGGTTCATTCTCTCCTCAGTATTACCGACACCAGATTCGTCCATGATCTCTATTTAAAGATCATGGAGGGTCATTTGTAAGGTGGTCGTTCATGAGAGAAGCTTATGTAGATTTTCTTTCTTTTAATAATAAATTGCATGAAGCGGTCGCATTGGCTCAGGTCGTGGACTGTTTCTCTCTTTGAGAGTTTTAACCACGTCAAGAATACTGGTGTATTGATCTGTGATCTATTTGTGAGTAGTGTCCTTTGGTGTTCTATCTGAGGAAATTACCCTGTAAATTCCTAAATGGTATCAAAGCTATTTGAGGGCCACATCCGTTGATGATCCAAATCTGAAGCTGGTACAACTACATCCGACTAGCATTTCCTAGATCTACTATTTCTGACTGCTTTTGGGACGAGAGGACTAATTTTTTGTGTTATGAGCATCTGTTCCAGTGAGTGACCCTTTTGTTTCACGTGAAAATGTTTCTGGTAGCCCTAACTACGTTATTTTTAAGATCTGGAGGTATACAGTCTTTATTTCCAGTTTTAGTTATTCATATCTTTGTTTATTTCAGTTTATTTAGCTCTTTGTTTTTTATTACCAAACCTATACATTTCATTTATACGTATGCTCATTGCCCCACGACTCTGTGCGATTTAGGCAAATCAAAAACAGAAAAGAAGGTTTTTTCTCATGTGTATGCTCTTTTCTGCTGCACCTTAATGTGATCTCAGAAAATCAAAAACACTGAATAAAATATTTAGTTTCCGATGAAAGCCAACTTCAAGCCATAAGGTTTGGTTTTTTTTTCATGTCCATGTTGGGTTGTGTGTTTTTTTGTTTTGTAGGAAAAAAGAGTTTTTCCAATTAAGCACACACTCCAAGGCTTCAGTGACTAAAAAAAAAAACCCTTCCTCTTTTCCAAAAGATTATTAACCTTTCAAACTAGCTCACTTGGTCCAAAGTTACTTATGAGAATAGAGGTCTTGGGTTCAAGTCTTTATTTTTGTTGAGTTGCTTTTTCAAAAAGCAGATGTATCTTATGTTTTAAAATTACTTTATGTAAAAGTGTTCTCACCCATTATAAAAGGTGAGTCACTTATAATTCTAAAGTCTCTTTTATCTTTTATTTAAGTTACAATTTAGTGGGTAGCTCATAAAGTACCATTGTAAAAGTGACTTTCACTTATTAATAAAAGTGGGTTACGTAATTGTTTTTTAAAAGTGAGCTAATTAGATAAGTTTGTAAAGAGGGTTTTTTTTTTTTTTTTTGAAATATAACATTATCATTCACTTCCGCACATTCACGTACTTCGTTGGAATCTTTAATAACTTTTCTTCAAAAATCCATAACTTCTTCATCCAGAAGCCGTTTTCAGAGCCATTTTTTTTAATCAACCTAATTTTTTGAGATCTTTCCATTGGAACACTTAGTTTCAACATCTAAAACTTCAGTTTCTATTAAAATGAAAATTCCATGCCAAGTTATTCTAGAAAACACCAACTACTTCCAATGGGTGTCCTACATGGAGGATTTACTTAGAAGTAAAGGTATTTTTAGAATAGCCTCAAGCCAAGAATATAAACCTAAAGATGGAAATAAGGCAGTCAAATGACAAAATAAGCAAGATCAAGCATGTGGGTTGATAGGGATGTCTATTTCTCTAGACCTTAGATTCCATATCACAGAAATTGATACCCCTGATGAAGCAATGAAATAGCTCAATAAAGTTTTTGGAATTAAAAATGAAATTAGATCCCATCAACTCGAAAATGAGTTGCTTACGTTGGACTCCAATGATTTTTCTTCCATTTAATATTTTTTTCAAAGTTCAAGACCCTCAGACTTCTCTTGGAAGGTGTTAAGGTTAAGAAAGAAGATGGTAGCCTTATCTATTCCATTCTTACTAAGTTAGGACCAGCCTACTCTGTGTTTGTTTCCACCTTCCATTCTACTAGAGAAGCCTTTATTTCTCAAGTAAAAGCCTACGAGTCCCCCTCTTTTGATGCTTTTTGTGATTCTATAATAAGAGAACAAGAAAAACTCTTACATCTTCATCTTCTTAATCTTGGAAACTCTTCTAGGAAATACTTAGCCACGCAACAACAACCAAGTTCAAATAATCCTAAGAAGCAATATCTTAAAAAGAATGGTCATAAACCAACCAAGGTCCCTAAGCACTTTCAATCTCAAAATGAAAAATCAATTCAAAAAAATGATAAGGCAAATAAAAAAATGGGAAGAAGACCAATAGACATTGCAACTTTTCTAATCGAGATGGCCACTTAGAATCAAAATTCTTTAAGAAGATGGAAGCTTTGGAAGCAACAATGAAGAATCATAACATCCATTTGAATCATTCTTCAACTTCAACTACATCTTCAGGAATAACAATTTCTACATGTGGTTGTCAATCATCTTGTTCTGGTTATGCACTAAATGTATCTTCTTCTTCTCATTCTCATGAGTGGCTCATTGATTCTGGAGCTTCTTATCACATGGACAAAAACAAAGCCATGTTGTCTTCTTTAAATGACTGTAACACCAAAAATATATATGTTGGTGATGATAGATCTCTTAGTGTTGTAGGGACTGGAACTATTCATCTAGACAATGGCAATTTAATGATGTATTATGTGTTCCAACCTTATCCTACAACCTTCTATCTATATATCAGATAACTCATTCAGGTGAAGGTAAAATCGTTGACTTTTCACTTCATGATGTTGTAATTAAGGACCTAAGAGATCCTAGACAAATTTTAGCTACTGACATTACTAATGATTCTACAAGGTTGTATAAGTTTAACAACTTTGGGTCATCAACTCTTCCCTCAGTATTTGTTGCTCATAATGATGAAGTGAGAAAACTTTTGCATGAGCGATTTGGTCACTTAAACTATCACTCCCTTCAAAATCCATGTAAAGCAAATATGGTGACAGGTCTTCCTATGGTATCTTGCAGAGATGGTGTTTGTTCTAGATGTGTACTCAGAAAACATCAATGGGATAGTTTTGAAAAGCATGCCTCTTGGCACGCCTCAACCCCTTTACAACTTGTGCATAGTGATTTATGTGGTCCACTTCCAATTGTTTCATTCTATGGCTACAAGTATTTTTTAACTTTCATTGATGATTTATCCAAATGCACTTGGGTGTACTTCTTAAAACTCAAATGTGAAGCATTTAACATGTTCTTGGCCTTTAAGGCCTTTGTTGAGAAAAAATCTGGACATCAAATTCTTAAGTTAAGATTTGATAATGGTAGAGAATATGTTAACAACAAATTCATCAACTTTTGCATAGAGCATGGAATTCAAATGCAACATATCATTCCATATACTCCACAACAAAATGGTGTAGTTGAAAGGAAGAATCACACCTTAAAGGAAATGGCTAAGTGTATGCTTCAATCTAAAGGACTTAGTCTTAATTTTTGGGTAGAAGCAATTAACTGTGCAAATTACATAGTAAATCACACTCCTAAAGTTTTAAGGAATATCATGCCAGAAGAAGCATGGAGATCAATTAAACCAGATGTAAATCACTTTCATGTTTTTGGAAATGAAGCATGGGCCCATATTCCTAATGAGAAACATAAAGCCTTAGAACCTAAGAGTGGAAAATGTATTTTTGTTGGATATTCTAAAGATGTCAAAGGATATAAACTTCTTTCACCTAAATCCAAAAATGTTATCATTAGAAGAGATGTAAAGTTCATTGCAAATATATCAGCCTATGAGGCTAGTTCGATGGATGTGCCACCTCTCTCTATCCCTTCTACTTTTGAAAATATTTCTTCTTCAAATGATGATAGCAAGGATGAGAATCCTCCCCACCTTCTCAGGATCCTCCTTCAGCTCCTCAACTTCCAAAATGGGTACGTGCTACTCGGGATGCAGCAGGTTCTCTTGCAGGTGATCCTACAAATCAAGGACATACACATTCTCAGTTCGATAGAGCCTCTTCTTTACTGGCTCAAGATTAAGTGAATTATAATCCTAACACCTTTGCAAAAGCTTCAGGACATCTAGATTGGGATGCAAATCTAAATGAATAATAACATTCATTATTGGCAAATGATACATGGGATCTTGTTCCTCTTCCAAAGGGAATAAAACTTGTTAGATGTAAATGGGTTTACATAATCAAGTTTGGACCAGATGGAAAAGTTGATAAACATAAAGCTCATCTTGTTGCTAAGGGATTTTCACAAGTTGAAGGATTTGACTATACTGAAACCTTCTCCCCTGTTGATAAGTCTCTTATCCTTATTATTCTTTATGTTGATGATATTATCCTTACTGGTATTGATCCCAACCTTATAAACCATGTGAAGTCTAGCCTTAAAAATCAGTTTGAAATGGCAGACTTATGACACTTGCATTATTTTCTTGGTCTTCAAGTCTTGCACTCCAAGGAAGGTATTTCCCTTTCCTACTCCAAGTATGCCTATGATCTTCTACACCACTTTCACATGGAAGACTATAAGCCACCCCCTTTTCCCTTTCAGTTTGGAGCCAAACTTTCAGTCACTTGTACTTCCCTTGAAGTTGATGTTACCTTATACTACTAGCTTGTAGGAAAACTTTTGTATCTAGCCCATACTCGTCCTGACCTTTCCTTTATTGTTGGCCTTATTGCTCAATTTATGCAAAACCCACATGAAATTCATTAGAAAGTAGGTAAAATAATACTTCATTATGTTCGAGGTACAGTTCAGTTTGGGATTCATTATAGTGCCGAAGCATATCCTCGATTGGTTGGTTTCATTGATTCTAATTGGGCTGGTGACCCTGATGATTGGAAGTCTACTGCAGGTTATGTCTTCACTCTTGGTTCTGGACCTATTACATGGGCTTGCAAGAAACAAAGTGCCATTTCTCTTTCTTCAGCAGAAGTAGAGTATCATGGTGCTGTTCAAGATAGTAAGGAAGCCATGTGGCTTCATCACATCCTGTGAGAGTTTGGCTTTCAGAAGCAGCATCCGACTACACTTTGGTGTGATAATCAAAGTGCCATTTAACTATGCAAATATCTAGTCCAACATTAGCACAACAAACACAATGAACTACACACGCACTTCATCAAAACGCTCATTCATGACCATGTTCTTAAAGTGCAATATTGTTCAACTGATGATCATGTTGGAGTTCCAGAAGTTGTCACTAAGGGGGGATAGGCTCTAATGCCTCCTTCCTTCTCCTATTGTGTCATATTTGTACGTCCTTCAATCCTATCCAAAATTGTCCTTAAAGGGGGATGTTAGGATATTCCAACACATAGGAAATAGTTAAGTATAACTTGGTCTAGTGTAGAGTTAGGTAAAGTGTGTTTCTTTACGATGTACATTTGTAGCTTACAATCCGACAGTAATGATATGTTCTATACATGAAGTGATCCAATAGTTCATTCTCTCCTCGATATTACTGACACTTGATCGTGGCTTAACACTCGATTGGTCCATGATCTATATTTAAAGAGCATGGAGGGTCATTTGTAAGGTGGCCGTTCATGAGAGAAGCTTATGTAAATTTTCTTTCTTTTATTAATAAATTGTCTGAAGTGGTCGTGTTGGCTCAGGTCGTGGAGTATTTCCCTCTTTGAGGGTTTTAACCAAGTCAAGAATACTAGTGTATTGATATGTGATCTGTTTGTGAGTGGTGTCCTTTGGTGTTCTATCTGAGGAACTTACCCTATAAATTCCTAAAACCTAATTCTTTACAATATGAAATTAATTCTTTTGAAGTGTATTCCCCTCCATTGTCGGATCTCAAAGTCTATATTATTAGAAAATTATATATTACATAGCAATGGAACACATAAAATATATTGCAGAAATATAAAGACAGAAAACACATAAAACAAGAGAGACACAGATATACATGGTTCACCCAATTTGAGCTACATCCATGGGAAATAGTCAGTCCTTCCTTTTATTATCCAACAAATTGAAGAGATACAACCTACAACAGATCTATTGTAATTCCCTCTTTGTTCTCACACAATATCCTCTCTCTTTCTCACTCAAAATACAGATCTACATAGATGCAATACAATTCCCTCATATCTAGCGAGGGGTTTCCTTCTAGGGAAAAAAAACCCTAAATTAAACATAACTTCTACTGTAATATCTCCATCTAATGAACGACCCAGATTGACTACGAAATTACAACATTTTACAAGGCAATTTTACATCTATTTTTAGCTTGGAGCGCAAATATTACGAGCAGTGTTGCCACCACATTACGAACTGGGGTCCAATGCGATGATACCTCTAAATAAAGAAGGTAATCAGGCTCCACACCCAAGAATCTCCCACTTGGAGACTAATTATAGCAACTCCACCGCCACTTCATTTGCTGGACAATGACTCCACTTTGGACCTAATTGTTTCTCATCTTCTTCATCATACTTGAAGACCAATTGAAACTGAGAAGAATCTCAGTTTCTCCTTGGTTACAACTTTTGTTAGCATATCTGCAAGATTTTGGCTAGTGTGTATCTTTTCAAGCTTCAATTGTCCATATTCCAACACTGACCGTATGAAATGGTACTTGAGATGTATGTGTTTAGTCTTGGAAAAAATGCAGAGTTCTTTGCGAGATGTATGGCACTCTGGATGTCACTGTATAACTTGCCCAACTCCTACTTCTTACCCAATTCATCCATAAATATTTGTAACAAAATCATTTCTTTACTGGCCTCTATAGTAGCAACATACCCTGCTTTTGTTGTTGAGAGTGCAACAACACTTTGCAGTTTTGAAATCCAACTGAAAGTTTTTCCACCTACAGTAAACACATACCCTGTTGTGCTCCTCTTGTTATCTCTATCACCTACCATATTTGCATCAACATCTCCTTATAGAGCAATGTTTGAACCACCAAAGCATAATACTTAATTTTTGGTACCTCTCAAATACCTGAGAATCCACTTCACCGCCATCCAATGTTCTTTTCCTAGATTGTTCATGTACCTGCTTACAACTCCCACTGCATGTGCAATATCAGGCCTTGTGCAGACCATTACATACATTAAGTTTCCAACTGCTGATAAATATGGAACTTTAGACATATAAGCCATTTCTTCTTGAGTCTTGGGACATACCTCCTTACTTAGTTTGAAATGCCTAGCCAAAGGTATACTAACTAGTTTTTCATTTTGCATATTAAATCTTTTCAACACCTTTTCTATGTACTCACTCTGAGACAATGTTAATTTTTTATTCTTCTTGTCTCTAGTTATTCTCATACCAAGGATTTATTTTCAGCACTAAAATCCTTCATTGCAAATGAGTTTGCCAATTTCCGTTTGAGCACATTTATTCCCTGCATGTTAGAACCTACAACAAGCATGTCATCTACATACAATAACAGTATAATATAGCTGCCATCATTTTTCCTTTTGAGATAAACATAATGATTAGAGTGACATCTAGTATAGCCTTGTTCAAACATAAACCTATCAAATTTTATATGCCACTGTTTTGGAGCCTGTTTTAAGCCATGCAAGCTCTTCTTCAACCTATACACTAGTTTCTCTTTCCCTTTTACCTCATATCCTTGTGGTTGCTGCATATATATATCTTCCTCCAAATCCCCATGGAGAAAGGTTGTCTTTATATCTAATTGCTCAAGATGCAAACCTTCAGCTCCTAATAGACTTGAAATAGTTCTGATTGAAGTCAATTTAACAACATGACAAAATATATCATCAAAATATATACCCTTTTTCTATGCAAACCCCTTCACTACAAGTCTATATTTATACCTTTTTCTACCTCCATCTTCTTCCTTCAACCTATAAACCATTTATTCTGCAATGTTGTTTCACCTGTAGGCAACCTAAATAAGTCCCAAGTCTCATTATGTGATAAGGAGTCCATCTCTTCTTTCATGGCTTGCTCCCACTTCTTCTTGGTTTCTACCTGCACTGCTTCTTCATAACATTCTGGTTCACCAAAATTAGTCAACAATACATAATATAATGAATGAGAGTATTGTTTGGGGGTTTACTTATCTTGGTAGATCTTCTAACACCACTTTCAGGTGTTTGAGGTGCTTTTTGTTGTTGTGGTTGCTGTTGTTGTTCTGGTTCTTGATCATTATGATTTTCAGGCACCATCATTTTTTCTGTGATCTCATCAAGTACTATGTATTCTCTGTTTTCTTTTTCCCATTTCTTTTCCTGCAATGGATCCTTATACAAAACCTTTTCATTGAATATGACATCTCTGCTTTTAATGATTTTGTTTTTTTCATAATCATAAAAGCGATAACCAAAATTATTAACACCATATCCAATAAAGGTACATTTCTTTGATTTTGCCTCAAGCTTTGTTCTATTTTCTTTATTACTGTGGACAAAGGCTTCACAACCAAAAGTCTTTAAAAATGAGTAGTTTACCTTTTTACCTGTCCATGCCTCCTCTAGAATACCACCATCCAAGGAACTTGAAGGCCCTCTGTTTATTAGATAAACAACAATATCTACAAAATCTACCCAAAATTGTACAGGCAATCTTGCATGCTATCTCATGCACCTTACACGTTCCATGGTTGTCCTGTTCATCCTTTCTGACATGCCATTTTCTTATGGTGTTCCTAGAACTATCTTCTCTCTACGAATTCCATTCTCTGAACAATACCTTTCGAACTCTTTTCTGCAATATTCACCTCCATTGTCTAATCTGAGACACTTCAACCTTTTTCCTGTCTCATTTTCAACCAAAGCTTTCCATTTCTTGAAAGTATCAAATACATGAGATTTATTTCAAATACAATAAATCCAGGTTTTTATGGTTGCATCATCAATAAAAGTAACATAATAACAAGAGCCACTGGGAGATGATACCTGAGTAGGTACCCATACATCTGTATGCAAAAGCTCTAATTTTTCACTCTTCTTTTCTTTCCAAACTTTGAGGAATCTGACTCTCTTCTGTTTTCCACAAACACAATTCTCACATAATTTTAAATCAACATGCTTCACACTTGGCAACAAATTTCTTGAGTGAAGAATCTGCATCCCCTTCTCACTCATGTGCCCAAGCCTATGATGCCACAATGTTGTATCTTCTCTTGTAGAGGTTAAAGCATTAACAGAATTAGAAATACCATTTCATAAATACAATGTACCAACCTTTTCTCCTTTTGCTATTACTAGGGATCCTTTAGTGACCTTCTAGGTTTTATCTGTAAAAGTAGTCACACAGTCTTCACCTCCCAACTGCCCTGTTGAAATTAGATTTTTCTTTAGATCTGGAACATGCCTTACCTCCTTCAATATCCATTGATTTCCATTTTGTTGTTTTATGAAAACTGCAACCCATTCCAATTATTTTACAGGGCTTATCATCACCTAATCGAACCTGTCCAAACTATCCTTGAACATAATCATGAAAATGTTTCCTATCAGGTGTGGCATAGAATGAGGCCCTTGACTATCACCCAGGCATCAATAATTTTTTTTTAATGAAAGAATCAAAGCATCTTACAGCACATCACTTGTCGCATTCGCTTCATGATTGTTTTCTTGCTGTGTGTCTCCTTCCTTTCCCTTCTGAGACTTGCAGTATTTCTTCAGGTGTCCTTTCTTCCCGCATTTCCAGCGCACTATCCCCAATCTGGACTTGGATCTTATTTTCCTTGACTTACTACGATATCCTAGGCTCTTTCCTCTTTCCAGTTTTCTTCCCCTAGTATTTGCAGTCAAAGCATTACCTGATGTCTCAGCTGAGCTTTTCCATCGCATTTCCTCGCTAAGGACTGCACTAACAACATCATCAACATTTAAAGTACTAGATCTAGAGACAAAGTTACTAATGGCCATAAATAAACCATTCCAATTTTTTGGCAATGAGCACATAAATAACAGAGCCCTAACTTCATCATCAAAAGTTACCCCTACAGAACTTAATTGGCTGGTAAATATATTAAATTCATTTAAATGATCAGCAATAGATCCACCTTCTAAGATATTCATATTAAATAAACACTTCATAAGAAATACTTTATTTGAGGTTGAGGGTTTTTCATATAGTTTGGTCAATGCTGACATTAAACCTTCTATTGTCGTTTCCTTTGAAATATTAAAGGCTACCGACGTCGCTAGGCATAGTCGTATTGTTCCAAGTGACTTTTTGTCGAGAATATCCCATTCTATGTCTGTCATACTCATCAGCTTCTTTGCCTTTCCTCTCAATGGTTAGTACATATCTTTCTGGTACAAATGATCTTCCATCTACATCTTCCATAGATGGTAGTTTTGGCCGTTAAATTTTTTGACCCTAAACCTACCATTTTCCGCCATTTGTCCCACTCGAACTAGGAACCCTTATCTCCTACAAGTTTATCAGCAAAATAGACCTTCGGCATTGATACCAGTTGTTAGAAAATTATATATTACAGAGGAATGGAACCCATAAAATATATTGTAGAAATATAAACACGGAAAACACATAAAAAAAGAGAGACACAGATATACGTGGTTCACCCAATTTGGGCTATGTCCACAGGAAACAACCAATCCTTCCTTTTATATTATCCAACAAACTAAAGAGATACAACCTACAACAAATCCGATGAAATTCACTCTTCGCTTTCACACAATATCCTCTCCCTTTCTCACTCAGAATACAGATCTACATAGATGCAATACAATTCCCTCATATATAGCGAGGGGTTGCCTTCTAGGTCAAAAAACCCTAAATTAAACATAACTTCTACCATCAAATATCCACCTAATGAACAACCTAGATTGACTACAAAATTATAACATTTTAAAAGGCAATTTTACATCTATTTTTAGCTTCGGGGGTGCCCCCTCGAACCCCCCTTGCAGCACAAATATTACAGGCAGCATTGCTACCACATTACGAACTGGGGTCTAATGTGATGATACCTCTGAATAAAGAAGATAATTAGGCTCCACACCCAACATATATCTTTCTTTTGGTTAAGGTCTCCACTTCAGATATAAATTCCTTGAACATTTCAAATACTTCGTCCTTTATCTTGAGAAGATAGGGTCGTGCTTTTCTAGAGTGATCATTAATGAAGGTCACATAGTAAAGATGTAACCCAAGAGATTTATTAGAAATTGACCCACACGCATCAGAATAAATGAGGCCTAGTATCTCCTTATACCTTGTATCACTATTTCTAAAAGGTTTCCTAGTATTCTTTCCCAAGGCACATCCCTTGAGAACTCCTTCATGGTCTTCCTTGATGTTGGGGATACCCTTTACCATTTGACTAAGAGAGGGTATTATCTTTTATTGAATATGCCCATATCTTCTATGACAAAGTTTGATAGGATTGATCTCCATGTGAACTAGGGCTTGAGGAGATGGTGTTATAAATCTATATAGCCTTCCTTCATAAGCTCCAATAACCCTTTTCTTTTACTTGAATCCTTTCCCAAAACCAAAACTTTACCATCTACAAAAGCAACCCTATCTCCCTTATATTTTAAAAAATAAATGGAAAGTAAAATATTTTTCAAACCTGGTGTTAGAGTCAGTGTTTACATACTACCATCAGTGATCAAAACTCCTATTTTATATAATGTTAGGGTCCCATTCTAAAATTTTTGACATTCCACCTAGGTCCTCATTCAAAAATTTATTCAGTGATGGTTCCCCTAGTAAAAAACCTCATTCTCCCTAAAAAATATATACTTGTTGACCCACCTTCATGCCTTACTGAGCATACATCAATTATGAAAGTTTATTTCATCATGTCTCTATGTCAGTCAAGTGACCATGAAATCTGTTCACTCAAGGTTTTCATTAGGTCTCTAGGTTTCATTTTTTCAAGGTCCAATAAAACACCATTTAACTACATAAGGCTAGCAAAAGTATGAGAGTGAACACCAATAATATCCATTTTTAATTTAAAGAGGATTTGCAAACATGTGAAGATGCTTTCCAAAGTTGTAATTTTGATTTCAAGTATCAGTTTCATCCGAAATTGTAATTTTATTCCAAAAACAGAGATGTATTTCTATTTTTTGATATATATTTATGTAATTTTATGTCATTATATGTAATAAGTAAATTTTCCCAAAGCTACCAACTCAGTTCCACATGCCAACTGGACATTAAATGCCAAAACAAAAAGTGTCTACTCCAACAATTGATCAATCTATAAAGCAAAAGCACAATGTAAAAGGGTATTAGTGCAATGTTTTAAAAGCACTTTCAAAACATTAGCAAATGGATTTTAAATGAACAAAGTCAAATGCTATCAAGTATTTCAAGCCTTCAAGACATCCATTTTCCCCTCATTTTCTTTGTCATGGTCGAACAACCTCAACAAAGGAAAAATTTTCGAGTTTAACTGGTGAAACCAGCAAAATAAAGTTTTCGTTGTGCGTTTGTGCATTACGCTACTTGTTTCAGTGTCATGTTGTGCATTTGACCAGGAGGGCAGTTTCTGTTATACCCTATGCATTTCTGTTATACAATGCACGTTTGACCAATGAAAGGGCACATTTTAGTTGAGCATTGCGTGTTTGACCAAGGTTTCTCTTTAGCCTCTAAAACAAAGTGCCATTGCCTCTCAAGCTTTAGTTTGGTTGTTCTCTTCCTCTAGCAAGTAAGTAGCCCTAAAGTATACCCTCGTTTCATTTCACATCTTACAACTTCATGGTTAGGTCTATCGAATGAAATTTTGAGTCTTCAAACCTGCAAGCCCTAGTTTCATTCCCACACCTCTAATTTCACACCCTAATACTTATATCCCTTTCCCATACCCCTATTAATCCCTTTCCCAACTCTCGTATCATTTCACTATCTCCCAAAGTCTTCTATTCCCAAAACCCTAAAACCTAGGTGTTCTATTTACCTAGGCTCCCAAAACCCCTAACCTTTAATAAAATTCCCTATCCCAAGTCCCTTTACATTTCCACTCCCTGTTACTTCCCTTAAACCAGAAACCCCTTCCCTCATCTCCCTGAATTTCCTCACACCATTCCTAACTCCCTACACCTTCATTCCATTATCATTTCATCTCCCTATGGTTTTAAAATCAAGACACCATGTTAGAAGAAGAAAACATAAGTTCTAGTGAAGAGGAAAGAAAGAGGAGGAAGTCAAACAAAGGAGGGATAATCCTTAGATTTGAGCCAAGAAATGCTAATGAACTCATGGCATCTCCCATGACTGTGACATTTTTCAAACATCTGGGATGTTTTGAATTCTGTGAGAAAGTACAAAATGTCCAATATCATCCTATGTTGGGTAGACTATTCGTCTCCAATCTCCATGACAACCAGGTAACCCTTGCTGGTGTCACTTTCACTGTATCCACTGCCATCATATCAGCTGCAACTGGAATCCCAAATGTTAGGGAGAAATGGTTTAAACAAGGTGATTTGGAGAGACATTATTATGAACCCTATATTAAACCTAGATACATAAATGATAGAAAGAGTTTGTTTCCTTTCTCTTACCTCCTAGATAGATATGTTCCCATGATGAAAATCATCATGAGATACTTTACTTGTGAAGGAAGGTTTTCCAGACTGTATACCTCTCATATTTGGCTACTCATGCATTTCACAAGGGTTTAAATTCTCAACATACCTTATTATCTCTTCCGAATCATTGATAAGATGGCTTACATTGCCTAGAAAAGAGAGTATAAAGATCAAATGAATAGTCTCTTTCATCATTCCCTCATTAAAATCATAGTCCTTCATCATCTCATACTATGAGAAGGAGAATAAGCAGCTTCAAGCCAAACATGATGTCATGGAGATTCATTTCATCAAAGCAAAGAAAGAAGCAGTGAAAGCCAAGGCATTGCTTGATGAGGCCTATGAAAGGTATAATGAAATTGAAGAAGAGCAAGAACCTAGAAGAAGACCTAGAACTAGAGGGCTAGAAAGAGCTCTAAAACTAGAGAAACAAAAGGAGGCTGAGCTTGCTAATGAGCTCACAAGGAATGAGCAATTTACCATCTTGGTCAATGAAAACCAGGAGCATTGGATTGATAATGTTAATCAACATTTAGAGAATCTCCTACACAAATCTAATTAGAAAAATGAAATTCAAAGCAAGATGGAAAAACACTATGCCAATAGAGAAAGGAATTCAAGGGCAAAGCTCAAGGCTGCAAAGGCAAAAATTGAAGCCCTAACTCACCAAAAAGAGAATCAAGAGCTAGAAATCCTTGTTGAAGACTCACTCCATGCACAAAACACATGATCAGTGATCATTTCACCAATTTTGAGAAGTTATAGGGTAATTTTGAAGTTTTTGTGCTTTTCAAATAATTATACACAATTTTTGATAGCTAGAATGCCAAGGGTGTTGCGCTTTTCTTTGGATCACTTTTTGGACAAAATAAGACCACCATTGGATTTAGAGTAGGGAAGAAATGCAGGAAAACAACTTTACAAGCCTTGTTTTGCACAGTTGGCAGGTGAAAAGGTGAAAAAACACCTAAAAATCAATGTTCTACCTCCTTTTTCACCTTGACGCTGCGCGTTTGACCAATTTTGGGAGAATCCATTTTTGGAGGGTCAAATCAAGTCCAATTTACAAACTAAAGGTAGACATGGAAACTAGACAGGATAAGATTTCTAAAGAGTTATCCTAGGTGCAATTTGGACACCTAAAAGGTACCAAAAAGTGGGTCTGAAGATGGTGCTGCGTGTTTGACACTAGCGTTGCGCGTTCGACTAGTTTCCTAATTTTTCACTGCCTTTCTCTAAATTTCATTTTCCTCTTGGGAAATAAACTTTTTACTGATCATGTAAATGTAATTATGGTATTTGTACTATTACCTAGGGTAAATACATTAGGTAAATAGACTCTATGAGGTGTAATGAATTAGTTCATTGTAATTAGGGATGGGTCGCTTTGACCACCCTACACTCTAGCTATCAGTTCAGATTTTGGTGGAACTTCTCCTCCTCTCATGGATTAGACCCCTGAGGTTGGGAGGAGTTTATTTTTATGTCTATATCTTCCCTTTCTTTACTCTTTTCAGAGGTTGGACTCAGTTGGACGTTGTACTAGTGATCAGAGACACTATTGTATCAGATTTTGGCCAGCTTTAATAGATGAGTTGCAACTATTTCTTTGGGATACATGTGGTATGGATGTTTAGCATTGTTTCTTCTTTGTTATAATTTGTATGAAGGTTTTGTATGTTCATAAACCACTTTATTTTTTTTATATGGTAATTTTCAAGTTGATAGGCAAAATACATGTTTTCTCATGCTCTGTTTTGGGAAATTTATCATAATTTGTGCATTTTCTTTAGTTTAGGAAGAATACATCTCCTATGCTCTTCCTAACTCCTCATCAATCTTAAAACATCTCACCAAACCACCTTTTAAGTGATAAGCCTCCTGCCTACCTTGCCCCTTTGAATGTCTGCAATCATATCTGATTTGCCCTAACCAAGCCTCTTTGACTTACTACCCTCTTCCAGCAATAACCCCAATCAAAAATAAAATCAAACAAACTCTGCACTTTATACCTAGCCTAAAACCCTAATCCATCTAGCCCTCTTGGCTATGATTCTTTGGAGAGAGCCCTCTCCAGCTTGGTAGGGCTAGCTACCAAGCCAAAAGATTGGTTTGTGGTTACCTCAGCTGGACTCTTCCTCAACCTTGGAGATCCAGAGGAGGGGTAACATACTGGTGTCATTGTCGGGGAACAAAAGGTTCATTTTCCCTAGGTGTATGACAAGTTTTCATTGGAATTTGTTCCTTTGGATGATGGGACTAAGTTTCACAAAGGTTGATCCCATAATTGTAGTGTCAATATTTTAGAGTTGGCTTCGAGGAGACAAACAAGAAAAAATTACGCATATTGAACCAATTGATCCAGTCGAAGATATTTAGAGCTTGTTCAAAAAGCGAAGAAGGTTACAGATCACAAGTCCAATCAAACCTCATTACATTGGTAAGCTCTTGATCGTTACTAATTTCAATTTCTCTCTTGAAGACTTTCCTTTGATTTGAAGTTTGAAGATATCTTTTTTCCGCTAAAGTTTGAAGTCTTTTACCTCACATAATATGTAAAACACACACAATAGAGACAAAATAGGAAAGATAAACATGAGATTGCATTTCTTATTCATAATGATATATATTTATAATACATAGGAGTGACCCTTGGTTTCATATTCGAAGTGGTCCCTTGGACTCCTTTTCGCTGTTCAACTTCCACACCAACCCTTAGAGGATTAGGTGTCCAACATTCCCCTCCTTAATCCGAAGGGTTATGAATGAGTCCAAGAAGAGAGTTGTGATACAAAATGTGCAAAAATGCATGGCAACACTAGGTTGAATGTTCTCTTTGAAATGTTGGTATAAAGGGCGATGGTTTAACGATGACCACCAACACTGGAATGCTTAGTGCATTTCCCAGAACTCTTCCAAGTATGGCATGAAGCTCAGGTATTTTGCTAGAGGAAGTGCTCCTGATGTTTTGAAGAGGAAAACCTTCAACCATGAAAGGGAGGTCTCACCCCGCATAAAAGGGAGAACCTCAACCTAAAAAGGGAGGTGTCAACCTGTGGTGGTTCAGTAATGCAATTCCTGGAACTCTTTCAAAACTGGAAAGAAGCCGAAGTCTTTTGCTAGAGGAAATGTCCACAATTCTTTAAAGAGGCATCACCAACTGAAGGCATGATCAAGGGCATCTTTTTCTCTAGCTACAACTCTGAATCTGGTATGGCAGGTTATGGCTCAGGCTCACTTGATGTGAGTTTGAAGCTTGTAGATAACCATCATTTCTCCCCTTGTCAGATACAAGGTGAGATGATGGAAAAATCTCAACTGCAAGACTATTCAATACTCTAGAACAAGTTTGGACATATGCCTAAAATATCTTCTTGGTTGTTGATGCCCATTACCAAGCAGCGATCCATCCAAGTTGAATCTTTGTTCTTGCAATAGGCTTGTTTCTAAAGCATTTGTGTGAAGAATGGGTGGTTTAATGACAGTGCTCACATGGATGAAGATCAAAATAGTGATCTTTCATATGGCCAACTCAGTCACAGTGTTGGCATTTCACAATCTGTTGTGGTTGATGTGGAAGAGGGGCAGAATCTGGAACAACTGAAGGTGAACTGTCATGAAGGAATCCAACACTCTAAAACTGAATGGGCTTTGAGTCATATGGAATATGAAAGGAAAATTCCTTATCATATCCAAGACCTGTTTTGTGCTTGTTGTGGACAAGCTCTTCCCAAGGTCTAATGATGGGCTTGGGAAGTGCAAACTGAACTTTTTCATCTACATGTACAACTGCTACTTCATTGGGTACTAAATCTAAATGAACTTCAACAATATTGACTTGTTGTTGATGAGTGGCTATCTCAATGTTTTAAACAAAAACAGGTTCAAAATGATGTCTATTTTGATGTATCTCTTCTTGCTGGAATTGAGATTCCAGCTACAAAAAATCAATGTTTTCTTGTACGTTTTTCAAATAGGTTTGAATTTATGTGACAATGGCTTTGTCAACCATAATTGTATTGTCCATAGTAGAATGCATTAGAGTATTTAATATTTCTAATACATCACCAATTCGATCCATTTCATAATAATGTAACTTCCAAAAAAACTGATTAGCATACAACTTTGTCTTCAAAAAATTCTCCAACTAAAAATGTAAGCTCTCAATATACTTTCATATGACACATGGCCATAAAAAAAGGTGTGAATCCCACCTACCATATTACATACTACTTTCATGTCATACCATACATAACTATGGCATGTTCATCTCATATAACACACAATCTTCACATTATATGCTCTATAAAAGGGCCAACATACTCATGGTTTATGGTATTCAAAACATATCACTTAACATATGCACCTAATTATATGTATATGTCCCAAGGTTCCAATTTAATATGAAAAAAGCTCCCAATATATATGAATCCACCATTATATATACCATATTACCCCTCTTTTTTTATTTTTCTTTTTAAAAAAGAGCTCAACCAAATTTCTCCCTACGGACTTCAACGCACCTTTCCCATTATTTTTCATGTTCAGTTCGTATTCAGGGTTTTGGGAGCTTGTTGTGTGATGCTTTGCAGGTTAGGGCATTTTAGGCCAAATTATACAATATTTCGAAGCAAACTCTCGGAGCCTCGAAGAATTAGCGCAAATTTCAACGACCTTATAACTATTATTCTCCCAGAATGAATCAGAGTGTGGAAAGCATAATAATCACCTGGAATTTGTCTTCTGCAAGATAATATTCAATTAATCTATTATCAAAGGAAATTAGAGCTGTATAAGAGAGAATCTGGTTTATTTCTCCGAGATTAAAGGATGGATCAAGAAAACTGGAACATCGGAGTTGATGGCACTAGTTGCCAATGATCCAGGTGGATGTTGGTGGCCACCCACCTATCCCATTTGGACCCCCAAAACTATCTCTTTCAATCTTTTCAATTTCCTAAATTGTAGCACAATTTACTATTTTTAGCAGTTTTTCGGGTCCTAAACTTCTGGAGCCGTTTTGAGGCTCTAAATGACGTTTTTTTGGGAAATATGGGGGCAACATGGGTCCATGGACTGATGTTTCCCTTCCCAAAGTGGTAGTTCTCGGATAGATCTTTCTAATGAGCTATTGTACGCGTCAAACAGAGATCGTATGCCAAAGTTACGACCTCGGGAAATTGATGTACCAATTTACCCAAACGGGGCCCACAATCTGGCATTTCATCTTCTAGGGTTAGGTTTCGAGACGTGAAGGGTTTTCCATTATTTCTCAACAATAAATAGGCCTTCGAGCCTCATTGTAAGACAGTTCAGAGGCATGTAGCCACCACGTCTCTTCTCAGAGATAAGCTACCATTGCCCTAGTTGGTTTATTTCCATTACTGTTTGTAAGCATGTTTTAGTATTATACATTAAAGAAATGAGGTATTATTTCCGCTGCATATATGTGTTTATGGTTATCTCTGTAATTTGTTGCGTTCCTTTTTAAGTCCAAATTAGTGGTATCAGAGCAGTCTGCTTTTTCTCTGCTTTTCTTTGCATGTCCCCAACAAGGTCGGGATATAAGGAGTTAGGGCTTGAACTAGTCAAACCTTTGCAATACCAGCCTTGCAAATCTCGATGGCCTCCCATGGCGGATGAGAAGAAAGATGAGGGGGCAGGAGATCCTATCAAAATCTTGCTCAAAGAAGCCCTCAAGCAACAATGGAACGCGATGATGGACAACTTTGCCTAGATCCTTCAGTGGCTACCTAGAAGTGACGCATCGGCTTCCAGCAGCTACTCTGGAAATGCCACGCCCTTTAAGGTACAAGTGAATTGAAATCCCCATATTCGAGGGTTAGATAGACATAGATGTCGTAGATAAATGGTTAAATCTACTAGAGGGTTATTTTTCTATTCATGAATTTTCGAGTCGGGAAAAGATTGTTTTCGCTCTTCTCAAAGCAGCCTCCCACGTCAAGGACTGGCAGGAAACCTATTGCGAGCAAAAGGATGAAAGTACCAACTCACTATTTTCAGTCGCACCCACCTGGAATTCATTCCGGGATGCCATCAAGGAGCAGTACTACCCTGTCGGAAGCTATGAAGAATAATACATAAAGTGGACCATGCTACGGAAGGGAAGGGACCAAGATGTGCCGAAGTTCACCAATCTTTTCCATACCCTTCACACAAAGTTGGGTATCAAGGATTCGGAGTAACATTTGATACTCAAATACTGCAGCTACCTACACAAGTACATCCAGGAAGAAATAGAGTTCCTGAACATCTCCTTGCTCGACACAGCATACCGATACGCTGTCAAGGTCGAGCAGAAGTTTAAACAAAAGAAGCGAGACTTTGGGTCTGCAAATCCAAAGCAAGTGAAAGGTGCCCCTAAACCATAGAATAAAGGACAAAGCCAAGGCAGGGTAGCCTAAGACAACCCGCCAAAGTTGCAAGCAAAGAAAAGCGTCGCGAAGTCGAAAAAGGACACGGGAAAATGGTGTGAGTTTCATAAGAGCTCCACTCACAACACAAGTGAGTGTCGGGCCAAGCAGTCACCAGTGGCTGAGCTAAAGGTTTCAGAATCAGATGCATGTTCTGACCCTAAACCAGAACCTAAAAGGGGGAATGGCAAAGGGAAGCAGATCATTGATGCAAATCCCAGCACCACTGTTGCCACCGCCAAGATCCAGAAAAATGAGCCTGAAAATCTAGAGGAAGGGGAGCGTCTTTTCCACTCACAGATGTGGGTGAAGGGTTCACCGTTGCAATTCATTGTCAACAGTGGTAGCCAAAAGAACCTCATTTCAGTAGAGGTCATGAAGCAGTTGGGCCTACCAACTACACCACACCTGCAACCATACAGTATTGGGTGGCTTCATGAAGGACGGGATCTCAAAGTTTGCCAGCAGTGTCACCTTCCCTACAGCATCAATCCCCTCATAGATGAGGTATTATGTGATGTTACACCTCTAGATGTTTGTGATGTATTATTAGGCCAGCCATACTTGTGGAGGCGACATGTTGTGTATGAGTTAAGGCCTGGCGCTTTCATTATTTCTTTGGATAATTCATTATACACGATACCAGAGGTAGCCCCACCTACCGCCACCTCTTTGATCGTTGCTAAGAAAGGCAGCAAGTTCATCTCACAGACTAGGAAATTTATTTTCTGTCTGGTTCACTCCCAAAGTAAGGGGAAGATTGTTGCTACATCCATGACCCCCACGAAGGGTTCCTCTATGCAGCAACAGCAGCAAAGGAATACGGTCATGACAGAACACAGGAGCAACTTCTCCTCACCCACAGGGGTAGCACACAAGGTTCAGGTGGGCAACAAAGTCTGGTTGCATCTGCAGAGAGAACACCTTACCAGAACCCATCAAAAACTCAAACCACTCCGACATGGTCCTTACACCAGTACCAAGGCTACAGGCAACAATTCTTTGAAGCACAACATTCCTGCATTCCTTCACTTGCACCGAGTGTTCAATGTGGACCGTCGTCGACCATGCTTCCCACCATTTCTGGACACATCAGAGATTGCAGAATAGCTCACCAGAGACCCAGCTCAGCAGAAGCTTCCTCATCTGAGGGAGGAACTCAACGCAATGGGGACCATTGCCTCCTAAGGGGGGAGGAATGATCCAGGTGGATGTTGGTGGCCACCCACCTATCCCATTTGGATCCCCACAACTGTCTCTTTCAGTCTTTTCA
>APFE031664280.1:185107-227157 GCA_000404065.3 Pinus taeda | reverse complement strand
TAATGTGCATATGCTTATACCTAACAAGTGGGTTGAGATTGTTGACATGTGTAGGTCAAAAGGAGGCTTCTAGAAGACCTTTATGTGGCACCCTAAGGCCAAATTCGAATTTGAGTGGAAAAGATCATGAGATCATGAGGATATGTGTCACATCTCCTATTTGTATTGAAACTCTAAGAAGACATGTGTCTTATCAGTTCCTATTTTGATTAGGACTCTAGAGGTAGAGGGAGAGATTCATGGACTCTCATTAATGAGATGACTTCTCATCTTTTTGTATAAATAGGAGATCTCTCTCCTTCATTTGTTAGCTGGTAGCTTTTTGGAGCATAGCTTTTTAGTCTTAGCTTTTGTAGCTTGCAGCTTGTAGTTTTTCCTTGATGGTTTTGGAAAGCTTTGGAGAGCTTTTTTGTACTTTGTAATTTTGAAGAATTTGAATAAAGCTTTGATGTTCTCAACATGGAAGGAGGTGCGAAGTAGATGTCATGGAGAATATTAGAATGTAAGGTAGAGTAGTTTTTTTTTTGTAGTTTTGATTTGATTTCATTCAAGTATGTCATTTGATCGCTTTCAAGTTTGATAGTTTAGATTTTCCATTCATGCAATTTTAATTCATGCAAGTGTGTTCAATTGGTTGATTGGAGATTTATCCAACTATGTAATCTATGCTAGACAAAGTAGTCGAAGAAAGTATTTCCCAATTGGTGATTGGAGCATTAGAGCACACAATAGATTAGTTTTTCTTTACATGTTTCTTGTATTTGCTTATTAGATTAGTCACTCATGTTATAAGCTGATATTTCGGGAGCCTTTAGTTTATGGTTTACCTGAAGAGTTAATTAGCGAAGTATTAAGTTTATAAATGAGTTTACTTGCTTTTCATTAGTGTAAAGTTAGATAGTTTAATGTCATTCTCTCATGCCATAAGATGATATTTCCAGAGCCTTTAGCTTATGATTCACAAGTTAATTGGTGAAATGTTATGATTATGGATGGGATTATTGGTTTTCTTTTTATTAGTGTAAAGTTAGATAGTTTAATGTCATTCTCTCATGCTATAAGATGATATTTCTGGAGCCTTTAGCTTATGATTTACAAGTTAATCAACGAAATGTTAGGATTATGGATGGGATTATTGGCTTGCTTTTCATTAGTGTAAAGTTAGATAGTTTAATGTCATTCTTTCATGCTATAAGATGATATTTCTGGAGCCTTTAGCTTATGAGTGATTTACAAGCTAATTGGCGAAATGTTATGATTATGAATGGGATTATTGGCTTGATTTTCATTAGTTTAAAAGTAGTTTCAAGTTTTACTTTTGCCTTTAGTTTAATTGCAGTAGTTTTGTTTTTTCTTTATTTGATTTCATTTAGCTGTTATCATTTTTCCTTTCATTCCATAGACATTTTGTTGGCTTAGATTAATCTAACAATTGAAAGCTTTGATTTGTTTCATTTTCTCCTTTCTTTAGAAATTAGGTTCTAAAATTAGAAGTTATTAGATTTAATTTTCCATTAACATTTAGAGATTTCACCTAGAATCATACCTTTTCTTCATTAGATTAATTTCCTTAAGCATAAGAAACAAACCCCCAGAAACAACATAAACTATAAAACAACAAAGTAAGAAAAAGGGTTAACTAAGTACATATGGTGCACTAGACTTCATCAGTTTATGATATATGGATTGATAATTTATGTAGAGCAATTTAGGACACTAAATTGACTAGACATTTAGGTGCCATTGCTGGGGAAGTGTATTTAGGAGACATTATTTCTTACATCTAAAAAAATTAATAATTTCTTGAGTATGCTCTCCTCCTGCGCTTTGTGTGATTTGGAGGATCTGAAAAATAATTGTTATGTTAAAAAAATGGGGACAAAATAAACTTCATCATTTCATTTGATTCAAAAAAAAACAATAAAAAAATATAAAAAAAAAAAACAATAAAAAAATATATAAAAAAAAAATCAACTGCTTTGATAGGTTCAGTTGTCCAAGATTGACTGGTTATGGTTTGTAGTAACTCTTAAAACATTGTGTCTTGTTTTAATAAGATTTTTCAAGTTAGTTGTGGAATGCAGCTTGATTCTGCAACTAACTGTGAAATCCACAACTAATTCCAAGGTTTAACGGGTTACAGGCATCTAATGAAGAAACTGACCACATGGGCATCTATAGAATTGTCCCGACATGGATCCTATCCTACTCACCCAGCCTAGATTGATAAAAACAAATCAGCTTAAGACCTCAGTCAAACTTTTTACCTTCAATTCTTTGTTGCCTAAAATTGAAATTTTTAGCACATTTACCTTGATGTCATTACTGCCTGAAATTGAAAATCATTAATCATCCTTATAAAATTTCACGATTTCAGAGAAAAGAAACGAAACAATCAATGGCTATCCCAAATTCTAGTTTCCATTGTGGCCTTCCAATATTGCGTACTATTTATCATTCAATTTTATTTATTTATTTATTTATTTTTGGCGTGATTGGACTTTCAGATTTAGAGCAGTGGAACTGTACAAGGAAGTCTAGAATTCTTAGCATTGGGCTAACTACATACTGTAACTTGCAGAGTCTTCTGCACTCCGCAAAATTTGATTGTGCCTCTTTGATAGCACATAGATGAGAAAGTTTGTAGTCCTGAGGACCGAGTCTTTGAGTGATTCTTTGAACCATTGATCACCATGAAAGAGCAAATATGAGCATGCAAAATCTAGGAAAGAGAGGCTGACTACGTTGATGCTGCCCTTTGTGGAGTTGACTTCACATCTCCTCTTGGACGTTCATATCCTTCACTGTTAGAGTCATATTCACTACTAGGGTCATCTTCAATGAATTGGTACTGATTCAGAACTTTACAGCCAAATGCAGTGATTCAAGAAAATGGAAAACACTGAAAATGCCAAACTTAAGCTGCATGATCTCGTTAAATGGAGATGAATTTTGGAAAAATAAAACATGGGTTTTTTCAGCAATGGGGTCATTTGATCACCTAGAAACCGTTTTAAGGAATTTGAAGCATTTTGGGAGAGTTTTGCAGTTCTTTAAAGCTCATTTTTGCAGGTTGCGAGAGGGAAAAAAGGAATTTGAATTAATAAACTAGTAGTTTGATTTAATTCTACTACCTGGGGAAGGGAATTGCAATTTAGAATGAATGGCATGCTGAAAATTAACCATGATTACATGTCTCCTGCCTTTTTCCACCCATCTGTAACTCATTAACACCTGCTCTGTCACTTCCTGTTTAATAGCAAGATGATCAAATACGACACTTCTCCAATATGACGTTGTTTGAATGGTTAACGTGAGTGTTTTACATGTGAGTTAATTAATGAATTGATAGATGTGGCATCCAACGAGGGAAGCTGCCAACTTTACCACATAGTTTATTGTTATGAATTATCCAAGACAGATTGGAAATGGTTATGTCCCTGTGTAGGATTGCCACACTTGCCACATTGCCGTCAAGTTTGTTGGTTGTCGAATCCTTTGCTGAGTATCCTCCATTGGGTTGTTTTGCAGTCAGGGACATGCGTCAGATGGTTGCTATAGGAGTCATCAAAGCTGTTAAAAAAAAACATACATTTCCATTACTCTGATATATTTCCATCATTGAAACTATTTTCCTTCATATACCATTTACAAAATTTTCTAGGCAAACAGTAAAGAAAAAAAAATATAGTAGGTCATGAATAATTGGTCCTATGCATCAGTTGTGATCTTGGGCTTTCTTCCTGGTACTTGGCTGCATTAAATGTCTTTTCCAATAACTTAAATAAGAAAACTGATGGTTCGTTTTCTTTTAGCTACAGAATGCAGCTTTGTTCCGTAGCTAACTAGCAACTTCGTAGCCATTTTTATGCTTTTGTAGGTTATAGGTGTCAAGAGACGAAATGAACCACATGGGTAGTTGGGAAAATGTCAGTAAATGGATGGTGCCCTATCTATTTGATCCAAGTAGATGAAAAAGACCCTGGTCAAAGGGAAGTCAAGGTGTGTGTTAACACTAAGTTTCCACACTAAGTCACCACACCAAGTCACCGCATGTCAAAAAAAAAAAATATTGAATCAATGAAATGAATGAGTTATTTACTCACTTTTCTGAAGGCAGTGATTAATTTTGAACTAATGATGAAAATGAAAGGCTAACTTTTTATTCAATATTTTTAGCTACATAAATTGTGCACGTTCTGCAGCTGAAGTCATTCCGCAGCTAAAGCCATTCTACAGCTGAAAAATATCATTGTTCAAGTCAGCCTAACATTTTCATACAAAATCAGATTTTGATGATTCAAGTGTCATTGGAAAGATCTCAACAAGATCTACACAATGTTAAATCCATCATCAGAGTTTGAAACAGTAAATAATGAAATAAATTGCTGAAAAGAAGCAACATTCATCCTGCGACACTAATTCCAAAGCAGGTATGAATTATTTTGATTTTCCTTTGAGAACTTGCTTCATTAATACAAATTCTTAGTTTTGTGTGTGAATATCATAACTAGAGAGATTTACCATCTCTCTCCTTTGATAATCTTACATTCCATTGCAAGTTCCAAGAGGAAGGACAAATGACTATAAGTGAATGGTGTCTCTCTAAGAGACGAATTTGTTTCATAAGAGGATGATCAACAACAAAGTGGAAATATGCTAATGCAAAATCAGATCCAGACACTTGAAAAACTTTTAGATACCATTGTCTCCATCACATCCATCATAATAAACCATTCACCTCATTTTTCTTCATATTTTCCATTTACATTCACATGCACTTTCCATTACTTCTTGTCCATTCATAACCCACAAATAAAAGCAAGAGGCTCATTCACATGCTTACTGCCCATTTCCATTTCTGCTCTCCATTTCCATCTTCCATTTTCATCTTCTCTTTCTTGTCATTTTCATTTCTCAAATAAGCCCTGCTTCAGTGCAAATTATTGAGTCCATAGTCCTTTTAGTCTAAATTCCTTGTAAAAACACCTTGAGGCTTGCATGCCTTAATGGAAAGTCCTCATGCTGACAAACAATGGGAATATACTAATGTCTCTTGTTAATCAAATCTTCTAGGTTCCTTGACATCGACAAAATTATTTGTACCTAGCAAGATGTATTTGAGCATCTTGACTCTCATTGTCTTCAATGGTGAGAGTAAGACAATGGTGAGAGTTCTCGTGTTGATTACTGGAATCCATTAATGGCCACTAAGTCAACAATTTCCTGCTATGTTCGACATCAGAACATCTTTTCACATAGTACGAATTGTGCCAATGAATTTTGAAGACATGAAGACTATTATTTTCAGCGTTTTGGAGTAGATTCAACAAGTTTTAGTAGAAGCAATAAAAAGTCATCTTGACTCTTTATCCATGACTCTTCTTGTTCAGCCACTTGAAGAAGATTATGATCAAATTTTTTGAAGCCACCTCACATACAACTCATCCATTTCAAAGGGTAAGTTAAGGTATGTCATTTTCTAACTTTTGACTATAGAGTTCCATAAAAAGCTAGAATGATAATTGTTGGAAAAACATTTCTCTTTCTCATTTCCTAAAATAGCTAATACCATCAGGTCGGGGGCGGGGGTGAGGGGGGAAATACATTCATATTAATATCTTTCCATGTCCATATCATATTTAGGAGTCCACATACTTCCAAAAGATATTAACTATTGCATTATTATTATGAGCATCCAATGACTATGCCAAAATGCTTAAAGGATAATTGGATACAAACACAATCATGGTTTTCACACAAGAACCAACCATCATGCAATCCAATGAAGATATGCTTTGCAAACAAACAAACAAAAAAACAAATTATCATTATGCAAAGTTCAAAGATAAAAAAGAAGAATGCAACAACAAAATATGGTTGTAATACAAGAACCAAACATGTTGCAATTCAAGTAAAACACTTTGAAAAAGTATGAAGTTATCAAATGATATCATGCAAAGTTAAGCCAAAGCTCAAGGATCAAAAGAATTAATGTAATATATATTGCATGAGGACATGCAATAGCTTTAGTTGGGGGGTATATTGGGTCTTGAAATTATTATTCATTTCCATTACACTTTCACTATTATGTCCATTATATCACCTCCATTTCACCTCCATTTCACTACCATGTCACTACATTCATCTCACTTTCATTATCATTGGGCTACATTTATGTTTTTCCAAACTTGATTAATTCTTAGCCTTTTTAAGTGAATTTGTGGTTAAAAATTAGAAAATAATGTGCATATGCTTATACCTAAGAAGTGGGTTGAGATTGCTAACACGTGTAGTTCAAAAGGAGGCTTCTAGAATACCTTTATGTGGCACCCTAAGGCCAAATTCGAATTTGAGTGGAGTGAATCATGGGATCATGAGGATATGTGTCACATCTCCTATTTGTATTGAAACTCTAACAAGACATGTTTCTTATCAGTTCCTATTTTGATCAGAACTCTAGAGGTAGAGGGAGAGATTCATGGACTCCCATTAATGAGATGACTTCTCATCTTTTCGTATAAATAGGAGATCTCTCTCCTTCATTTGTTAGCTAGTAGCTTTTTGGAGCTTAGCTTTTTAGTCTTAGCTTTTGTAGCTTGGAGCTTGTAGTTATTCCTTAACGGCCTTGGAAAGCTTTTCAAAGCTTTGTTGTACTTTTTAATTTTGAAGAATTTGAATAAAGCTTTGATGTTCTCAACATGGAAGGAGATGTGAAGTAGATGTCATGGAGCATATTAGAATGTAAGGTAGAGTAGATTTTGTTTTGTAGTTTTGCTTTGATTTCATTCAAGTATTTCATTTAATCGCTTTAAAGTTTGATAGTTTAGATTTTCCATTCATGCAAGTGTGTTCAACAGGTTGATTGTAGATTTATCTAATTGTGTAATCTATGCTTGACAAAATTGTCCAAGGAAGTATTTCCCAATTGGTGATTGGAGCATTAGAGCACACAGTAGATTAGTTTTTCTTTACATATTTCTTGTATTTGCTTATTAGATTAGTCACTCATGTTATAAGATGATATTTCCGGAGCCTTTAGCTTATGGTTTACCTGAAGAGTTAATTAGCGAAGTATTAAGTTTATAAATGAGTTTACTTGCTTTTCATTAGTGTAAAGTTAGATAGTTTAATGTCATTCTCTCATGCTATAAGATGAAATTTCTGGAGCCTTTAGCTTATGATTTACAAGTTAATTGGCAAAATGTTATGATTATGGATGGGATTATTGGCTTGCTTTTCATTAGTGTAAAGTTAGATAGTTTAATGTCATTCTCTCATGCTATTAGATGATATTTCCAGAGACTTTAGCTTATGACTAATTTACAAGTTAATTGGAGAAATGTTATGATTGTGCATGGGATTATTGGCTTGTTGTTCATTAGTTTAAAAGTAGTTTCAAGTTTTACTTTTGCCTTTAGTTTAATTGTAGTAGTTTTATTTTTTCTTTCTTGGATTTCATTTAGCTATTATCACTTTTGCTTACATTTCATAGACGTTTTGCTGGCTTAGATTAATATAATTGTTCAAAGCTTTGATTGGTTTCATTTTCTCCTTTCTTTAGAAATTAGGTTTTAACATTAGGATTCGTTAGATTTAATTGTCCATTAACATTTAGAGATTTCACCTAGAAGCATAACTTTTCTTCCTTAAATTAATTTCCTTAAGCATAAGAAACAAACCCCCAAAAACAACATAAACTATAAAACAACAAAGTAAGAAAAAGGGTTAACTAAGCACATATGCTACACCATACTTCATCAGTCTATGATACCCGGATTGATAGTTTACGTAGAAAAATTTAGGACACTAAATTGACTAGGCACAAGTTCTTGCAGGTCGTTCAATAAGCCCATAGTACTACACGTAAGCATAGGTCCCAATTACTTCATTGAGCATTGCAAACCTTGGTCAAGGTGTTCTCTAGTACATTATTGAATGCTTCTACCGTTCCCTTCGCCTGTGGGTGATAAGGTGTACTCTTCTGGTGATATACCTAAAATTCCTCCATTAGCATGTTGATCATCTTATTCAGAAAGTGCGTACCACAATCACTCATCAAGACCTTTGGAAAACCAAATCACATTAGTACATGATGAAAGAGGAACTTCGCAGTAGTCACGCCTATGCAATCCTTCACAGGTCGTGCCTCCACCCAACGAGTCAAATACTCCATCACACTGATAATGTACCTTGCTCCCATATTTCCTTGGGGCAAAATGGGTCCCACAAAATCTATTGCCCACTTCTCAAAAGGTTGCAATGTCATCTATGGATTCAAAGGCATCTCATCCGTTTGTGATGGCCTTCTAGACCTTTGACACACATCACATGCTTTGCAATATGCTTTGAGTCCTGATGGAGGGTTGGCCACCACAACCTTGTAGAGTAGAATCGTCTGCGTAATTTCTCTCCCTACAAAATTTCCTCCCACAGCACCCGCATGAGTGTCTCCAAGGATGCTTCTTCTTTCAAAGTCAGGTACATGTCATTGGAATATCTCATCAGACCCCATTTTTTATAGATGCCCGACAATGACAGAGAAATCTACTACGCGGACCACTAATTCCTTCTTTTGCTAGATAGCATATCCTTCTAGGGAAGTTGTTGTCGTGAGGAAGTGTATTATATCTTCAAAATTACCATTTCTGACACGTACTGCAATCCCTCACACACGGTAGTGAAATAGTTCTTCCTTGCTTTGGATAGCCTTCTGCTCGTAAACGCGATAGGGTGGTCCATGTCTTCTCCACTAGCCTATGTCAGTACATCTCCCAGTGCGATACATGACACGTCGACATGTACATGGAACTCCCTCTTGTAGTCTGGGAAGACTAAAATCGGTGTGGTGACCATTTTTTCTTTCAATACATGCAAGCTTTTTTTACAGTCCTCATTCTACAATAGCCTTTGATAAACTTTCTATAATATCCCGTATGTCCTAGGGTAGCGCATAGCTGTGGCGCTTCCAAGTTTAGTATCACTATGATCTTCATGGGGTTTACCATTAGTCCCTTTCTACAAACCACATGACCCAGCAAGGTCCCAAAGGGAACATAAAACAAACACTTCTTCAAATTGAACGTGATCTGGTATCTTTGACAGGTATCCAACATCAGGCGCAAGATTTCAACGTGGTGTTTCACTAGCCCAAACACGGTCAAATAATCAAACTATACTTCCAGAAACTTATGAATAAACTCATTGAATGCAGCAAAGAATACGTGCGAGAAAATCGTAGGCGCATTCTTCAACCCAAATGACATTACGATGTACTAAAAGAAGCCCCACTTAGTCACAAAAATTGTCTTACTTCTATCTTCCAGTGTGATTTTGATCTAGTGGTACCGCGAGAACCCATCAGTGAAGGAATATGCTTCCTCGCCACCTACATTTTCCAACACTTCATCAGTGAATGGAGTTGGGAAAGGATCATGTACACAAATTTCATTCAACCTTTTGAGATCCATGCATATCCTTATTTCATCCTTCTTCTTCTTCTCCTATACCACCATAGGGCTTACCCAGTCACATTCTTCGACAAGTTCAATGATGCCTGCTGAAAGCATATTACCTAGCTCTAAGTGGACCTTTTGCTTATACTTCGGATTGAGATGGTAAGGTCTTTGCTTAACGAGCTTCATGTCAAACTTCAATGTGATCTTCATAATGCCTAGGTCCCCGATTATCCCTTTTAAATCTGTAAACTAGGTAGCGAATAAATCCTGGTATTCACAAGTAATTTAGTGACCTTATCCACTGTCACATTGTCCTAGTAATCTCCAATATTCTTGAATTTGGGCTTTGCCTCCCTACAAATGTTCACTTGTTTCATTTTCAGTGGCGCGGTTATATCCATATTCTCAACCTATGATCCTGCAACCTCGCGGTGACCCTCTGTTTCTAGGATGTTGATGTTTCATGGATCCTCATCCTCTTCTTTAGCGGTTACATTATAGCATTCTAGCGGGTGATTTAGCTGAGTATCCCACTCAGGTTGAATCAAGTCTAAAGGATCCTATGGTATCATAAAGATTGTTGCTTTCACCTCTTGTAGCACCTCATTAATACTGTTAAATGTGTCTTCAAAAATGAATTTCATTATGAATCCTTCGCGCTTTTTTGTCCCATTCACCTATACCATGCTGGAGCTATGTTTCTACATACCAATTCATTGGGACGACATCTAGTGTTTGACAGAACAAGTCCACCCATTCAGGTTGGGGCTTCTCTCCATAAGTCTGAGCCCATTTGGCTAAGCGTGCATGCAGATTATCTTGCCCATCATACTTATCTATCATTCACACCTTCAGCTTCCTAAATTGAGTTCTCGTCATTCTCCTACATTTTTGCCAATCATCAAAACTGCCCTTGTGTTTACCCCACCACCTTGCGGGCGTAGCGCATAGTGCGCAATCCAATGCTTGGAAGTGTTGCCTTTTTGGTAACTCCCTCTCAAATGCATCCAGAAAAATATCTACATTAGTCAGGCCATCATACGTAGGTAGATTTCTTACCTTTGATGACACACAGTGCAACGACCAGGTCATCATGTTATAGCTCAGTGTAGTCACCTCATGTAGCCAATTTTTCTAGTGCTCTAGCTCTTCATCAAAGTCCGAGGTGCATGAACTTTTGCAATCCCATGTAATCTGTCCAGTTGTGGTGGGATTGATCTGAAAATGGCACACTAAAGGCTTCTTGTCAAGCTTACAAGAACCTCTCCCACTTCCAAAGCTTAAATATTCCCAAGACCTTATAATTAACCAAATGCGGAATTAAAAAGTGCTTGAAAATAGGTGTATGCTTATGCTTGTCTTTAAACTATTTATGTGCCTTAAGTTTATTTGCTTAAACTGATATAAAACATATAACAGGAAATAAAGCAACAAATACAATGCAACAACAAGCAATCACTCATAAGAGCAATATAATATGGAGTTCACCCAAAACTCTTGGGCTTTGTCTCCTTGAGCTCTACTCAACTCAACTAGGCTCTCTGGGATTACGTCAAAGTCCTTTTACAAGCTCCACACTCAACTCCACTAATTTACACAGAACACAATGGGCTTAGAAGACCATCTTATCCCTAGCTCTTAAGCTCTGAGGATTTTTGGCTCTGGCTCTCGCTATGGCTCTCGGCTCTAGCTCTAGCTCTAGCTCTAGCTTATGGCTCTAGCTCTGGCTCTAGATTTGGCTCTGGCTCTTGGCTCTTAGCTCAGGCTTCTCTGAGCTTTCTCTCAGCCTCTGCATGCCTCTGTAGTCCGATTGACCTCCAAGCAACTCTCAACGACCTTCTAACGACCTTTTTCAGTCCTCCTGCTCCCTCTGCAACCTTCAGCTACCTTCAACACTTGTTCTCTTTGTGTTTTTATCATGCATCAGTTATAGTCCTCCATCATTGAAGAACCCGACTGTTTCTTCACAAGAATCCGTTTACAAATGGAAAAGAACAGGTGGGCAGGGAAACCCAGTCGTTTTGTCTTCCTCTAGCCGTGTAAGCCAAATAGAAAAAATACATAGGAAACACATGAAAAACACATCATGGGCCTTTAGCCCAGACTTCAAATATTATGGAATCGTCCATATAAACTTATCAGGTTCGTCCAAATATCGCTTATCATTATCACTTAGGCAGGAGGTCTAAAAACCTCAATACATGGGAATACATAGAAATCCCGAATTCCCAGATTTTGAAATCGATGAAATTGGGTTTGCAATCACTTTGAGGTCGGCCTTTGGTTTCCATATCGCATTGCATTTTCGCATGGTTAAAAACCCATTTACACGGGAAATGCAAAGAAAACCCAAAATTCTAGATTTCAACTATTATGAAATCACATCCATAATTCTTATCAAGTCTGCCTTTTTATCGGCATATCACAAGTCACAATTGTAATGTGAATTGGACCTAGTATCGGGGCTTCGCCAATCATCGATCACCGATATCGCTGATCACTCAATCAACATTATCACATCGGCCCATCAAAACATCGACATACCACATATCATTGTCGTAACGGCCTCGAGGTCTTCCCCTTGGTTATATTGATCACCAATCCACTGATCAAATCCTGACTCTTGATCAGCGCCCTCAAATCCAATGGCTAACAACCTGTTTCAGGCACATAACTTACATGGAGATTAACTACCGAAAAAGTGGTTTTCTCTCTCCTTCGCCATGCCAGGCGTCAATCGATCTATGGATTTGGACAAAGCCCATCCTATACTGCTTACCGCCTAAGGCCTACCTGAAATACCACTTACAGCCTTCCTTTCAAAATTCAAAAGGTTCAATCATTTGGTTATAAGTCTGTCAGGTCCGTCGAAGGCCTTTGCACATGTTTTAAGTCATTTCCCTTTGTTTGTTGTGATGCGATGAAGAATGCGATAAGATGGGTTTCTAAGGGTTTTTTTTATGTTTAAAACACATTTTCCGTTAAGTCCCATTTATATAATAATTTGCCTCCTTTTCAAAGGACAAAGTCAAACTTCTTTTTGCAATAATTTTTTTGACCGAAGTCCATTTTAGCCCATTCAAGTTAGCAGTAGATTCATAATGAAAACATCTATGCAATGAGACTATTTCCAAGAGCATCGTTGGACTTTCATTTTCCTCAATGAGGAACACTTGGACTTAGAAGTCTATCCAAATCAATTTTGGATCACGCCTTCCCACTAAAAGCACTTTTGGTCCCTAAAAGACTGATATATTGATCTGAACAGTAAATCAGAATAACAACACCCTCTTCTCTCAGCCTCCACACACTTGTCTTGCATAGTGCCTCTGAACCAAAGAATTTAACCACTCTCCTTCCTGGATGTGCTAGTCTTCCTAGGAAGAACTATCTTCCTCGTTGCCTTCCTACAGAACTCCTGCTGAGATGGTCAGAGAAGGTAGCTTGAAATTATCTACCTTGATCATTGATCCAAGGTGGCTCAAACAAATGTGAAGTACATTTGCTTCACAAAATTCTCATTTGTACCTTTTTGAAAAGAGTTCAACAACAACTGTTAACAACAACAGAAATACAGACAACAACTAGATGGTTTAAACTTCTGCTTCAACATAAGAAACAGATTTCACATCTTGTGAACACCTCCATGTCTTACATCTACATACAAATTATGGAGTAGATAACAAGCCCATAAAACACGCCATTAAAACAAATTACCCTTCAATTAAAGCATGTATAAAAAGACCTCTAGCACTCTTTTTCAAAAGATGAAACACTTCATTATTATCTCCATCTTAGGGACCAAATCAACTTTTCTCAAGTCAACATCACATGCTTTCCAAAGCAACCAACCCTTCAAGTTAATTACACATACATGTTCAAATACAAGGATATCATTAACATCCCTGTGTTCATGCACATCAATCTTATGCGTGCATTTCATCTTTCAACTTTTTCTTATGCACACTATACTTTCGAAGCGGAAATAAACATAATGTTGTAACAATAAAATGAGACTTCTACTCTACTTTTCCATTCACTTTCTTGGCAAAATCTTGCAACTTGCATTCCATCAACAAAGAAATGCAAATAGATGCCTTATATCAATAGACATGCAATATTAATTAGATAAGAAGTCTAACCATTTCTTACTAGTCCATTTCAAAGGTCTTGCCTTTGTCTGCACATCAGCATCAACATGTGAATCATATTGAAACACATCAATCATGGAAACTTCCTTTCCATTTCTGCCATCTTCTCTTTTCACTTTCTTCAGCTTTTGTGGAAGCATTGTTGGATTCAGATTCCAACATTTTGCAACAAGATTTCCTTGCTTATGGCAATAAGTGCACTACATGTGCATCTCTTGACAGCATGACTATCCTTGTCCAATGGAACTTTTGCTTCTTGCTTCCTTTCATTAAAAAGTTTCTTGTATGTGTCCATTCTCTTCCAACATCTAGAAACGTTATGGTTATTGAAACCACAAAAGGAACATGCAATTCTTTTCCATATCTATGCGGAAAATTTTCAAGCTAAACATAATCAAAAGGAAGATGATTAGAACTAGATTTATATATTTCTCTTTCACCTTTATTTCCTTCATGAGGAGGTGAATCAAATGAAGAAGTGGCTCCCTTTGGAACACCATCAATCTCTTCAAGGCTGTTAGAGTTTCCACAACTCTCTCGTTCAAGTGTGTGCTTCTGAACACCTGCATCCTGCAAATGATGTTTCAAGCTATTGCATTCTTCCTGAATGCAATCTTCACACTTCTAAAGTAGAGAACATAAAATGAAACTCCTCCTTGGAACTGTTTCAATGGCCTTCATGGCAGCTTTGGAACTTCCTCCATAAGACTATCTAAAGCCAAGACCCAAATACTTAGCCCTTTACTCAACCATTATTGGCTCAAAAATACTTTGTGCATGCTTACCCAAGCCTTTTCCTTCATAGCCCATCTTAGACATTAGCTTGGACCCTATGCCTCTGGTATGTTTTTCAAGAGAACCAATATAAGTATCCTTAGAAGAATTTGAACACAAACAGGAACTATTTACCTCTTCTTCAAGCTGATACTTAACTAAGGCTTCTTTGGCAACAAACAGTTGTGGCTCCAACTAATACATCCCTTTTAGGTTCATATTTGCAATATGAAGTTGCCTCTCCATTTCCTGCAATTTGTCAAAACACAACTGCTTCTCTTTGTCCACGTAGTTCAATTGCTCTCTAAGTATGATGCTCTTCCTTCCATCCTCATACAATTCTCTCACCTTGTCCATCATGATGAAAAAGTATTGGTTCTTGTCTTCATCAAAGAATCTTGTGAAGAAAGAAGAATTTGGGGACTCACTTGTAGAAGTAGTCATTATGCCAATGAACAAAAGAAATTCAAACAAGATTATTAAAGAGCTTATTCAACAACCTTTTTGCAACAAACCTCTTGTGCTTCAAGGATTTCCTTGAGGTCCTTTGGGATAGAAGAATGCCTTCAGCCCTTCTTCCTTTTTGTGCTCTCCTAGACTAAGCTATCAATAGCTTTCCCTTCACCTCTACAAACTCAAACAATAGTTAGTCTCCAAACAAGCATACAATCAACCTCTGACTGTTTAAACACCTTTCAGACAAGCAATATTTTCTCTGTCAATCAAGCATTCTGATACAACCTTATTTGAAGGTGGGGTTAATAAATCTCAGGATTTGATACCATTTGATCTGAAAATGGGGCACTAAAGGCTTCTTGTCAATCTTAGAAGAACTTCTACCACTTCCAAAGCTTAATATTCCCAAGACTCTATGATTAACCAGTTGTGGAATTAAAAAGTGCTTAAGAATAGGTGTATGCTTGTGTTTGTCTTTAAACTATTTATGTACGTTAAGTTTATTTGCTTGAACTGATATAAAACATATAACAACAAATAAAGCAGCAAACACAATGTAACAAAAAGCAATCACACATAACAGCAATATAATATGGAGTTCACCCAAAACTCTTGGGCTACATCTCCTTGAGCTCTAGTCAACTTGACTAGGATCGCTGGGATTACGAAAAAGTCCTTTTACAAGCTCCACGCTCAACTCCACTGGTTTACACAAAACAAAATGGGCTTAAAACACCATCTTATCCCTGGCTTTAAAGCTCTTAGGCTTTCTGGCTCAAGCTCTAGCTCTAGCTCTATGCTCTATTTCTAGCTCTAGCTCTGGCTCTGGCTCATGGCTATGGCTCTGGCTCTGGCTCTAACTCTCACTCTGGCTCTTAGATCTCGGCTCTAGCTTCTCTAAGCTCTCGCTTAGCCTCTGCATGCCTCTGTAGTCCACTTGACCCCCAAGAAACTCTCAATAACCTTCTAGCGACCTTTTTCAGCCCTCCTGCTCCCTCGGCAACCTTTAGCTACCTTCAGCACTTGTGCTCTCTATGTTTTTATCGCGCATTGGTTACAATACCCCATCATTGAAGAAGCTGACTATTTCGTCATAAGAATCAGTTTACAAATGGAAAATAACATGCAGGTAGGGAAACCAAGTCGTTTTGTCTTCTTCTGGCCATGTCAGCCAAATAACAGAAATACACATGAAATGCATGCAAAACACATCATGGGCCTTTAGCCCAAGCTTTAAATATTATGGAATTGGCCCTATACACCTATCGAGTCCGTCCAAATATCACTTATCGCTATCTCTTAGGCGGGAGGTCTAAAAACCTCAATACACGAGAATACACAGAAATCCTGAATTCCCATATTTCAAAATCAATGAAATTGGGTATATAATCCGTTCCAAGTCCACCTTTGGTTTCCATATTGCATTGCATTGTCACATGGTCAAAAACCCATTTACACGGGAAATGTAAAGAAAACCTAGAATTCTGGATTTCAAATATTATGAAATTGCATCCATAATTCTTATTGGGTTTGCCTTTTTATTAGCATATCACAAGTCTCAATCACAATGTGCACTGGTCCTGGTATCGGGGGTTCGCCGATCACCAATCACTCTATCGGTGCTATCACATCGGCCCATTGGAACATTGGCATATTGCATATCATTATTGCAATGGCTCCAGGGTCTTCCCTTTGGTCATGCCGATTCTTGATCCACCAATCAGATCCTGACCATTGATCCATGCCCTCTAATCTAATGATTGACAACCCGTTTCAAGCGTGCAACTTACACAGGGATTAACTGCCTGAAAAACCAGTTTCCTCTCTCCCCCGCCATGTGTTGCATTAGTCGATATGGATTTGGGTGGAGCCCATCCTATACTACTTACTGCTTGAGGCCCACCCGAAATACTGCTTACAACCTTCCTTTAGAAATTCAAAAGTTTCACCTGTTTGGTTTATAAGTCTATCAGGTCTGCCGAAGGCCTTTGCGCCTGTTTTAAGTCATTTCTCTTTGTTTATTGCAATACGATGGGTTTCTAAGGGTTTGTTTTAATTTTTAAACCACATTTTCTCTTAAGTCCCATTTATATAAGAATTTGCCTCCTTTTCAAAGGACAAAGGCAAACTTCTTTTTGCAATAAATTTTTCATCTGAAGTCCATTTTAGCCCATTCAAGTTGTAGTCGATTCAAAATGAAAATCTCTACGCAATGGGAATATTTCCAAGAGCATCCTTGGACTTTCCTTTTCCTCTATGAGGAACACATAGACTTAGAAGTCTATCAGGGATTCACCCAATCTTGGTATCGCACTGTTATCATATAGATATAGTCCAAATCATCATCGCTCTCATAATCGCATGCTAGTTCAGTATAGCACGATGCTTCAACATGATCTAGGGGTGTTATTACGTGGAAGGATTTCTTCTCAAATATCATCTTTCGCTTCTTTAGGTTGATTATCCCGTTCATATCAGTAGCCCATTCAATTCCTAGGAGTGCAGGATAAGGGCTATTGTCATCCATTATCTCTGTTACTTCAAAGTCAGTCATCATGCTCGCACCTTCAATATCCAAGTCATCCCTTGCAGCCACTCCATGGGGATGACCTTCTGTTGATTCATCATCCTTAGCTAAATTGGAGACCATTGCAGTGCGAGTCTCCCCATTCATTCCCAAGTCTGCTTCGGTAGGATGCTCGCATTTGATTTGAGGTCTAAAATAACCTAATCCATTTGATATTCTCCTATCTATGTGGTTAGTCTAATCTCCCATCCCGTTCTTGTTTTATGCTTGACAATCTTTCATACCATGCATGGCTCACTTAGAGCAGTTACGAGGCATCTATTTATAAGCTCTTGTAACCCCTTTACAACCTTACAATCATGTAGTAACTTCATACAAGTCCAAGAAGGTTGTGGGCATAGAAGGGTCCATCGCCTCATTAGGCTTATCCTTGCTTGCCGAGGTGGAGGCCTCAGCAAAGCTCTTCTTTGATTCCATGAATGTTTCACTTACGTGCTCCAAATCAAACTGAGCCTCCTTCATTGGAGCTTTGTGAACCCATGTATTGTCTTCAGGCTATTTCACTTTGTCATTTCCTATTGTGATTCCACTCCGGAGCACTATATTCACGTTTAGATCCTCCTCGTGCGGTTCAAGCCTCTTTATCTACATGTTCTGAGTTGACGGAGGTGGTAGCGCCCCCTTCTTGTGTATGCTAGCTATCACTGTAGGACAAGCTTTTTTTTCATGATCAAATATAGCGCAATACTTGCACGATGGACATATTGGGTTAGTGCAATCGCACGCATAGTGTCATGGTCCTCCACAACTGTAGCATTTCAAATGTCCCTGACCTCTGCTCGGTCCTCCTCCACCTCGGCCTCATGTGCACCAGCCCCGCGCTCTAGTTAGGGAGCCTCTTTTTGGCCTAAACCTTATAGGTGGGAGATCTATCCATCATCAATTCATAACTCAAGCAATTATGATCGTCATGCCCTATCAACCTACAGAAGTTGCAGAACATTTGCGATGGTGTATGTACAAACTTCTAAAACAGATGATAGTTATCCATGACATGTTTTCCTGTTACTTGATAGATAGTGCACCATAATACAGGCCCTGTGCTCAGTCCTGCCTGAGCTTCTGGCCTCAAAGGCGTTGGTCCTCCTAGTGTAAGGTAGCTCCCAAAGACTAGACAATGATATTTTTCATACCCCTGACTCTTCAATTTCCGACACCATACCTCTTCTATCATGTCTCGTCGAATTGTTATGTCCTGCTTCAAGCTTTACATCTCAAGGAAAATATTTGTCAACTATGCATGGATCGGCTGAACCCCCAGATTTGGATCCTGCATCGGTGTTTCATGTAGCCTCATTGTGATCTCCAAGGCCTTTGCCTGAGTTGTTATCTTCTGCTGTGACAGTGCAACCCTTAAGTGTGGCAGGAGCGAAGCCACAAACCATTCGCGATGTTGTCCATTTGTTAGATTCATGTTAACTTCACAGATTGTACACTTCAACCTCTGATCAAATTGATCCCTCTACTAAGTGAATCCATTATGAGTATAAATAGTAGTAAAGGAAATTCACATCCTTGTCTCGGCCCTCTTGTTACACCTAATTTTTCACCATTATGAAAATGACCATCATTTTAGATCTATCGTTACCTAATGAATCATTCCAAGGATTCCCCTACAATGTTGTAAGTAATACAATCCCAAATACAATAGGAATTATGTATTACATTTCTTAAAACCCTAATTTTATCACTTGAACAATCTTCCTAACCATTACCTACCAAGCATAGTTTTGACCATTGTGCCCTGTGAAAATATGTTCTATGTCTTCCATTAAAAACTGCACAAACCTATTAACGTGGGTAAAATAAAAAATTGATTTCTAGAAGCCTTGTTGTAGGAATATTTCCCAACTCAAGGTCTTGAGTGCCTACATACTTGGGCCTTTTCGCCTGGTTCATGAACCAAACTCCCTCTCTTTTTGGAACCCTAATCCCTCCCTTTTTGGATATCATCCCTTAAAAAGAGGATCTCAAACCTCCTCCTCTTGGCCTATAAATTCAATATAGACCAAAGGGTAAAGGAGGACTTTGGAATGTAATCTTGTGCTATTGGATTAGGAATGAAGGCTTGTCATCCAAGTTGGGCAGAGGATTGGAGATCATTGAGAATAGGCTTATATAATCAAGGCTAAGGTTGTATTTCTCCTTGTTCAAAATCAATAAAAGTAGTTGTTTCTTTCCTATTTTCACTTGTTATGATGGTTTTTGCAAAAATACTTGATCTTTTGCATAGTTTATAACTGAATATGGGATTAATATTATGATATGTGCTATGATGTAATTTCCATTCACTCTGTGTTTGACTCTTAATCTACATTATGATTTTATTCATTATTTTTTCATTTTTATGCAAATATTCTCTTGAAGTAGTGAGAGAGAGATTTTGAAAGCATCGATTGGACATATACAAGCATTTTATAGAGATGTAATAGACTCTTGCAAATTTCATATATCATGCTTCATTTGTAGATTAAGGAAAGGCAGTAGCTATTTTTCTATTTTTTCTAGATTTGTCTTTAAATCTAGGGAGATCGCTCTTGTCCGCAAGAGGGATTTGTATGCCATAAAAAATTGGAGACCATACTTATATTAAGTAGATGTTTTTAATTTTCTTTGAAAAGTTCAAAATAAATAAGAAAACTCCACAATTTTTTCGCATTTCAAGAGTTTACTTATGTTTTTATCTTCATTCTCTAAAATTGAAAAATGTCGACCTTTACTTTCTTGGGCTCATTAAAATTTTGCGTTGAAAGGAATGTACGAGTTTTCTTTTTGTGTCTTTTAAAACTCTTTAAATGTGAAAGTGACATCATTTACCCCTTCACTAGAATCGTAAAAATAAAGCAGTGTAGGACCTATCAATCACGACAAGACTAAACCACTCCTTCCTAGGGTTCATTAAAAATATTTCAAATGACTCATTTGAAGGATGAGGTTATAGGACAAGCATATGTTATCCTCCTTAATCTTGTATAAAAATGAAGAGGTACGTTTTGGAAATAAATATTTATTTTTGTATTACAAAAAGGTAGAATTTCTCTTCAACATGACACTCTATCACCTATATGTCTGGGTTGGGGAATCCATTTCCCTCTGAGCTAAGGTTAACTCATTGAAGGTATTCAATTTGGTCTTTGGGTCTTAATTTTAAGTCAAATGCTTCGGAGTCAAAATGTCGTGTCGCTAATATATTCAAGAGAAGTCTAATCCCAGACAAAATTACCTTGCAATTCATAACCTTCAATTATGTCGATCATCCTTGAGTCAGTCCTGAATTACCTGAAATTTTTTCTTCAAAGCTTGACATGAGTTTTTTGTTGTAGTCCCTCCTATGATGGGTTTCTTCCCATATACTTCAGCTCATTATCTAGGAAGTTGATTTAGAAACCTTATTTAGTACCTTGGATCTTACATGTCTCAGTGGCAGGTTTCTAACCTTTGATGAGAGGTTATGATCACTAACTCTTGATCGAATGATTCTATGAGTGTTCAAATTAAAACATTTAAGCGTACTTCATATATTATACAGGGGTACCTTGAGAACCATTTTCATTATTAGTGGTTTTTCTCGCACATGTCAACGGATTCACATCATTTACCGGTAATCAAGTTGTTTCTACCATGTTTGAATTTGAGACATTCATTCACATGGTTAGATTCATACTATTAATTGATTGAAATGAAGACCGAGACCCTGAATCTAGATTCATCTATCTAGGTTAAATGGAGTTTCAAATATTCATGATTATAAAAGTGGATCCATATTTAATTTCTATGTCCATATTATATCTACCGTTGACATGGATCTTTGTATATTTCCATACTGATTCTTTGAGATATTTTTTCTCTTAGTATGGGAATCCCTACCTTAGTGATGATTATATGAAGATATTGTATTGTAACCCTTGATTCTTTGTTTCAAGTCTCCAACCATGGTCTCTAATCTCAACTTTGGCATGATAAAGTGCTTCAATACTCAAATATCCTTTGTGACTTTACATTTAAGAGGGAAACCTATTACACGTCATTTTTTCACCATTATGGAAATGACTGTCATTCCGGATCTATCGTTATCTGATGAACTATTCCAAGCATTCCCCTACAATGTTGGAAGTAAAACAATCCCAAAGACATCAATAATTATGTATTACATTGCTTAAAAATGTACTTTTAATCACTTGCGCGATCTTCCTAACCATTACCTACACAAGTGTAGTTTTGACCATTATGGCCTTTGAAAATATGTGCTCTGTCTTCCATTAAAAACTGCGCAAATATATTAATGTGGGTAAAATTAAGAATTGATTTCTAGAATCCTTGTTGTAGGAATATTTCCCAACTCAAGGCATCGAGCCCCTACATACTTGGGCCTCATCCCTCGGTTCACGAATCAAACTCCCTCTCTTTATGTAACCTAATACCTCTCTTTATGTTTGTCATCCTTAGAAAGAGTATCTCAATCATCCTCCTCTTGGCTTATAAATTCAACAAAAACTAGAGTATAAAGGATATCTTTAGAATTTAAACTTATGTTGTCGGATTAGGGCTAAAGGTTTGTCACCCAAGGGGAGGATTGGATATCATTGAGAAGAGGATTATGTCATCAAGGCTAAGGTTGTATTTCTCCTTGTTAAAATTTGATACAAGCAATTGTTTCTTTCCTATTTACACTTGTTATTATGATTTTTACAAAACTCCTTGATCTTTTTCATATTTTGTAACTAGATATGGGATTAATATTATGATATGTACTATGTTGAGATTTCCATTCACTCCATGATTGACTCTTATTCTACATTATGATTTTATTCCTCATTTGTTGTTGTTTATGTAGATCTTCTCTTGAAGTAGTGAGGAAGATCTTTTGAAAGAATCGTAAGGACATCTACAAGCATTTCTTAGAGAGGTAAGAGAATCTTGCACATTTCATATATCATGTTCCATTTGTAGATTAAGGAAAGGTAGTAGATACTTCTCTATTTTTTTTCAAGATTTTTCTTTAATGAGAACCACCATCAAGGCCAATTTCATGCATGCTATTATCCATTATACATGTTTGTGTGTGAATCTAATTTTGTATAGAATCATGGTAAGGAACTCCCAATCAACACAATCATATGATCGATTGAGGTTACTTTTCATTAAGAGAGATTTTAGCTTCCTTATTTTGACCATGTGAATACATTATTGAGGAATGGCCAAAAAATCTTGAATTCTCCTATTGGAAAAAGCCAAACTTATCCAATGAAATATGAGGGGAGATTATCTTTTTGACACGATTACCAATGAGATTTGACATCATTTTACAAATAAAATTAGATAGTGAAATTGGCCTAAAATCTATGAGAGACAAAGAATTAGTCTTCTTTGGAATTAGAGTGAGGAAAGTAGAATTGATTGCATATAGGATTTGATCAGAAATTAGAACCGCTTCCACCATCTTTACTAATTCCAATTCCATATGATCAAAGAAATGTAGAAATAATTCAATAGTCTAGCCATCAGGCCTAAGACTCTTGTCCTTGGCCATCTGCTTAAGGGTATGAATAAATTACTCATTAATTATATGTTCATCCATTAAAGTAGTATTTTCATCGCTGACCATTGTTGGAAAGAGGTTAAAAAAATCCATCTTTTCTGCCATGTAATCATCCTCCCTTTCCTTGTATTGATTTTTTAAAAATTGGTATGCCAACTCTTTAATATCATTGAACAAGTATTTCCCATATGGAATTTGATTGCTTTGTCTTAGAAGTATCCCTATGGAAACATTTGGTCTTTTAATTGCCTCCTTTGATCCATGGTAATCTACTTTTATGATGCCATTCTTCCTCCTGGAGCTTAATAATTTTATCTTTCTTGATCACTAAATCTAAGATAGCCTAATGTTGATGTTCATAGAAGTATCTTGGGAAAATCAAATCCAACATTAGAGTGATTTCCTTTTCAATTGATAAGAGTTCCTTTTAGAGCTCCCTCCTTCGAGTTTTCATCCATGTTATAACCACTCATTTTAGACACCTAAGCTTCTCTGAAACCACCACAATTAGGTTTGAATATTCAGGATAAAATGGTTCAAAACATGAGTGAAGGATTGATTCCTATAAATATATCTCATTGACCCACTTCTGGTTGAATTTGAAAGGTATCATAATTTCTTCCAAATCATCATGCCATTCTATAATGATAACATTGTGGTTAGAGGTATCATAGAAAAAGTCCATGATTTGATTTGTTTCATTTTTTGGCACAGTAGGGAGTCCAACAAGAATCTATATATTTGTTTTTGTTTGCTCTCTTATCCTAGTCTTTTATTACGGCATGGTGGGCATATGGGATAAGGGGCTATGTCTCTAATACTCTTGCAACTGAGGAGATTTAAGGATAATGCTTCTAATGGATATGATTTTTCTTAGTGAACCTAACAATGTCTCTTGTTTAATGTGAAGCTTAAGTCCTCAATGATTATCAGTGATTATATTTCTAGAATGTATATGTTTCAACCAGTTCCCAAAAATTCTTATAGTTAGTATATGGGGAATATATATTTAGGATACAAAGTCTGTAATTCCAATTGTGACCGTAGCCAATCAATACTATGCCAAATTTTATTTTGTAGTTCTAAAAAGGGAAAAAATGGGTCCCAGATTGTAGCGAGTCCGCTCGAATTTCCGAGAGAGTTGGTAACACAATTGTTCCACGAAGGGCTTATTCTAAGTAATGTCTCTAGGGATTTTTCCTTGGACATCATTGCTTCTTGTGGAAGTACTATTGATGGATGTTTGACATTAATATGATGTTTAAGGAGAATTTTGTTATGGAAAGATCCCAGCCCTCTCGGATTTAGTGAAATGAGCCTCATTGAGAAATGGATGATACCTTATGTGCCTCTCTAAGGTCCCGATAGAGTATGTCCTTCCTGGTATCATTTGACTCATTAGAAAGCCCTAGATAACAGGATGGGAATAAGGTATCCTCAAGTGTTTCAAAGAATTGAGAATTTAGTTTAGTTTCAATGTCCCCAGTGAGGGTGAGTTTTCTATATTTGGTCTCTTTTTTCCTCCCCTGATTATTTTCCAATGTTATCAGAACCCCATCTTTGCTAGAATCCATCTTTTGAGCATGATTTATATTTATAGACATTTGTTCAAGTCCTAACCCGGGGATATCGTGCAGCGCCTTTATATCCACATCAACCAAGATAGGTGAAAAATCTAGAATGTTTCTATTATGGATAGGAGATAATAGCGAGAATTTGCTTGTTTCGTTGGCAGTGTGAGTGGTTTCCTTTCCTTTTCTTTTTGTGGGAGTCTGAAGTGGGGTATTCCCAAGATTCTCTTTGAGAGATTTCCCATTCTCGCGGGATCCGTATTCACCAATATACTCCATAGCCTTCCTTGTGGTAAGATCCTCCTGTTCATTTTGAACATTGTATAGTGTGGCCTCCACCTAACCTGTGGATTTCCTACCTGAACATGACCCCATTCCCTTTCTGTCTGGAAGGATATTATGGAGGGTGATCTCCTTTGACTTACAATTCATCTCTCCATAGTTATTAGGACAATTGGCTAATATATGACAAATCTTATGACATTCAAGGCACCTAAAGGGGATGCCCCAATAGTCAGCCTATTTTTGGATGGAGAAGGTTTCCCAGTATAAGTCAATTGCAGCTCGTAGACCCCATGATAGGTCTACTTCCACTAGGAATCATGTTTTCTTCTTATTAATTTACCCCATACATCCTTCGTCCACATAATATATTTTCTGATTTTGCTAGGGATTTCGATAATAACTCCCTTTGTCAATAACTCAATGGGGAAATTGGGAAGTTTTTCCCATATTATTTTTTTGTTTCGTTTCCCAACCACCATATCAAAATTGACTTTTAAGTGCTGAAGGACCAATAGACTATGACATTTAATCAAGGGGAAGCCAAAAATATTCATTGTGTCCTCCTAATTTAGAAAGTGGAAGCAAAACAAACCATTTATAATCACACTAACCTTCGGTTGATAACCAAGAAGGGGTGCCCAACTCTTGTGGATCTATTCCTTCATCTCTACGTTGTTCATTTTGATGAACTCCCATCTCTTACCAACATATGTTTTCTAAGCCTGATCACATTTTCCCAATACAAATCAATACCTACGATCAATTTTTGAATTACTTTCGTGGACTTAATTGACTTCTTGCCTTTTTGTTTGTGTCCTGGCCCTCCTAAACCATCCTATTATGTATTTCCATATGGGACCTTTGTACCCCTGGAAGGTAAAAATACTAATATATTATTCTTATTAGTATTAATTTTAAAAAGCCGTAATAAGTTACAATTATATTCAATTTTTTTTAAAGAAAATCATTAAATCTTTCACTGGTAATTTTTTTATTTGTGTCCAATTTTTTTTGTTTTTTGTTTTTTTAAGATGATCTAGAAATAGTATAAGAGAAAATGCATGAAAGTTATTTGTATTATAATGTGGGAAAACATGTAAATAAAATCAAATAATATGAATAACAAAACTCAAAACTGGACTCTAATCTAAAGATTATTAGATATTATTACTAAACTTCAATTGATTTCCATCTAAAAAAACTTATGTCTTAATCACTCTCTCTTATATCTGAATTTATTAAACAATAAATGTGAAATTAACCTTTATGGTAAACCACAAAAACTAACTAAAGATAATTGAATTCCACACCAATGGTATTCATTTTGCAATAAATAAACAATATCATCCAAAATTATAATTGCTATCATAAAAAGGAATTATAGAAAAAAAAAAGTGTTTTAAAAGTTTTGCAACTTTTTAAACATAAAACTTATTATTCTTCTATGCAATGTTTTAATATTAAACTTGTTTTTTTAATATAAATTTTTTATTAGTTTTCAGATTAAAAGTTATTGCCTGTGAATTTTTTCATACGAAATTGGTTTATTAATAAAAATTTCTTGCTTATTAAAATTAACATATTATTAAACAAATCTAATCAGTTTGACCAATTTCTGAATTCTTTTGACTAATATGGGGAACTTGGTAACTATGCTCGAAACCGTTTTTGTAATTGAGATTGATGTAACTCTTTTCGCAGAATATTTATATTTTTCTGGGTGCTTAAATTTTGTGACTTTCGTAGGTACTTAAATTTTGTGTTTAGTTAAAAGAAACCAGGATTGACATATATTCATAGTCAATTATTTACATTTTTAACTTCTACAATCTTTGTCGCGTAGGGATTTGGAGATGTGAGGCCAAAGTGGGCCGTGATATAAACAACCAATCAATCATTTTGTCGGAGAATAAACAGACTGTCTACACTCAGTATTTATTGTTTCCTGCAAGAGAAAGCTCGGAGAAGGTTAGAGAAGGCTGGTAGATGAGGGAGGTAAAATATTTCAATGTTTCCTGGGGCCAGAAATGGAGAGGTGTGATGGCACGGGAACTTCCATCGACATGATTAAACCTGTTAAAAGGAGAAATGAAAAGATAAGGTAATTCTTTTCAATTATATTATATATTAATATTATTGTTTAGTTAATTACATTTATTTTATTTTAGAGATTAAATTATTTTTTTCATGATAAAAGAAGTTTGTATTTATGAGATTTTATTTTTTTTGGCTTTTTGTAAAATAAGATAGGACTGGCTTGTTTAATTATTAATAAGTTATAATTAAAAAATATAAACTTTTATGCGACAAAGTGTTTCAATTGGTAATTAGAAAATTTGTAATTTATTAAACCCCAATTTAAGAGGGGAGGATAGACCATACACCCCCTAGAAGGTTAATAATAGTAATTTGGAGAACACCTTACTTAGCGTCAACTAACTCAACAATATATTCCAGATTTTTTTAATTGTATTTAAAAGTAATTAATTAAAAATATTTCAACAATAATTATAAAATAGTTATTTTAAAACAAATTATAAATCATTACATTCCATATTACAATTTATTTCCCAAATTTCAAACAAGATGGCTATATGACAAAGGCACTAAACCCCAACATGGAAATTGTGTTAAGGTTTCAAAAATTCACAGTGAATTCAAATTTGAGTTAAGAAATGAGGTTGCCCAGAATAGAAAAAAGATGGGAAAGTTTGCACATAACCAAAAAATTTATCAAATAAAGACACATTCCTGCTATATATTTTTTTTAGCTCTAGGTAGCTTATTCTTGAGAATCAATGTAAAAAGTAGTAAGCCCCAGCATTCTAGAAAATTGTGTTAAGGTTCCAAAAATTCATAATCCATTGAAATAATTTGAATTAAGAAATTAAATTGCCCATAATAAGGGAAAGAGATGGGAAAGTATTAAAATCTATTACACAAATTTCAAATAGGTTGGCTATATGACAAAGTCACTAAATATCAACATCCTCATAAATTGTGTTAACTTACCAAAAATTCATAGTGCATTGAAATAATTTGAGTTAAGAAATGAGGTTTCCAAAAATAAAGGAATGAGATAGGAAAGTTTGCACAGAACCAAAACATTCAACAAATAAAGAAAAAAATTCTTGATATATGTTTTTGGTAGCTCTAAGTTAGTTATGGTTTAAATTCAATGCCAAAGGCACTCAACCCCAACATCCTCTTGAAGTGGGCTAAGGTTTAAATTTTTTTATATTCCATTGAAATAATTTGAGTTAAGAAATGAGATTGCCAAAAATAAAGGAAAGAGATGTGAAAATTTGCACACAATGAAAACTTTCAACAAATAAATAAACAAATTCCAATAGTCTCATCGTATCTAAATAAAAATATTGGTAAATTAAATGTGCATCATAGTAAGTGTATCATTTTTATTTCGTGGTAGGTAACAAACTATGATTTCATAGACCTTTAAAGTTTTACTAGTAATTACATGTTAGGTTGGATTTTGGATTCCTCTATACAAAAAAGATATAAATATAAATATTTTTTTTATTATCTTATTTTTATGTAATTTGACTAGTAAAAAGCTTAATACAACATTATAGGACAACACATAAAAACATCAACATCTCTTCCATACTAGTTTGGAGAACACCTCAACCATATATTTTAGATTTTTTTTTTAATTTAATTTTCAAAATAATTAATTATAAATATTTCAAAAATCACTACAAAATAATTATTTTAAAACTCATTATAAACGATTACATTCCATATTAAAATTTATTGTCAAAATTTGAAATAGGTCATCTCTACATTTTTTTCCTCTAAGTTTCCTATTATTAAGAATCAATGTCAAGGGGCTAAACCCCAACATCTTGGGAAATTTTGTTAAGGCTCCAAAAATTCATAGTCCAATGAAATAATTTTAGTTAAGAAATGAAGTTTCCAAATATAGAGGAAAGAGATGAGAAAGTTTCCACACAGTCAAAATATTCAAATAAGGACACAAATTCTTGATTTTGGTAGCTCTATGTATCCTATTATTAAGAATCAATGTCAAATGAACTATACTCCTAAAATTTTTATTAAGGTTCAAAAAATTCATAGTCTACTAAAATAATTTGAGTTAAGAATTAGGTTGCCAAAAATAGAGGAAAGAGATGGGAAAGCTTGCACACAACCAAAAATTCAACAAATAGAGAAAAATTCAAATGGAGTTGTCTACGCAGGCAGAGGAACTGCCAGCCAAAAGTAGTTGGAATCTAGGCAATTTTTTTTTGAAAAACCTTGTAGACACAATGTTTGAATCATGTTTTTAATGGTGGAAATGGATTTAGCGCCATCAAACACTTATGGGGCACCTAAAATCTTGAAGTTTAACTTGGATTTATAAAAATTTCCCGCGGGATTTTCTTATAATATGGGCAGAATTTCCATGACTTTTAGGGCAAGAAAGGAGACTGGTTAGACTATGGCAATTCAAATAGCCATATAAGACATAAATTAAAATAATGGTGAATTAAATGTGCATCACATTCAATGTGTCATATTTATTATATTCAATAAATATAGACAAATTCAAATGCCCATATCATACCTAAATTAAAATAATAGGAGATTAAAAGTTCATCACATTCAATGTATCATCTTTATTTCTATGAGTCTTGCATCACGTGTCATACAGCTTGATAGTAGATAATGAACCATGAATTGTGGTTGGCTAATATATCTATAAGGTTTATTTTTAAGTTTTTGTTGCAAGGGTGGAAGTTGTTTTAGGCAAATATTTGAAATGAGTTTTAATTTTAATATTTAAAAAATTTAAAAATTACTATTGCTAATACTAGTCTAATTTAAATTTTAATGTTAGAGTTAAAAAGTGGGTACTGAAGAGAAAATATCAATATATCGAACATCGATATGATCTCAAGATGATAGGGTGTAGTTGACCTAGTTGTGGTGTGTAGCTATTGCATCACACTCGTTATCTCGACCTCCCTCTAAGGGTCCTCAACCCTTCTCCTCCTCGGGACTCGACCCCTCTTGCCTGGTTCGTGTCTTGTACATTGGGTGAGAAGTTGTGTTTTCTCTGCGTGGGCTGTCACTACCTATTGGTGGTATTCACAAGGCTCGTTCTTACACCTCCCAGGTTGGGCTCACCTTCTCAATGTTGGAGCCAACCCCCGCAGCACCTCTACTCGCAGAAATAGTAGCCTTCAATGTTTTGATTGCACTAGCTCCTAAGTTTAGTAAGAAGGGTGAGTCAAATTTTGTGAAGAAAGTAGAGGAGATTCGCAAGATAGATATATGCACCCCTAATGCCCAGTATCGCACCTTGCATCTTGAAGACAGGGGCCTTATTAGCCAGTTTATGAGACTATGGATGTCCCCTACGATGGTTAAAGCCTAGATGGAGAAAAACTAGAAGCCTCTTATTAATGAAGAGGTAATATCCTCCTTTTGTGTCAAAGGTTTTTATAATTTTTACTTTGAGCATAGGCTATATAGAGATTTGGTGTTCAAGAGTGGTCCATAGTTTATGGGGGCATAGGGGTTGTGTCTAGATTGATGGAGTCCTAGCTTTAATTCGGAATATGATGTTCCATCTTCCGTTCCTATTTGGGTAAAGTTGCCTTACCTCCCCCTTCAATACTAGAATGACACGACTTTCAAGATCAAAGGGAACTCCCTCAGGAAGTACATTGATTTTTTGGAGCCAAAATATGGCCTCTTCTCTTGTGCTACGATCTCTGTGGAGGTGGAATTAGAGAAAGGCCTTCCCAGAACTTGCAATCTCTACATGGATAATTGGATGCATGTGAAGGAAGTAGACTATGATCAAATTCCTTTTAAATACATGTTGTGCCATGAGTGTGAGTACTTGCTAAATGCTGCTCAAATATCTTGGAAGTCTTGGAGAAGAAGTCAGGGGATCCTAAAGACCATTGGCAACATGTTAAAATGAGGAAGGACTCAAAGAATTCATAAAACAAGGGCACCCCAAGCTCCATTATGGTCACTAAGGATGTTGGTACTGCGCTATCCCCTCCCTTGGGCTCGCTACTAGTGGGTGGTTTTGGTCTGGTGTTAAAGATTCAATTGTTTAAGTGTTTTGGAACCTGCTGTAGGAGACAAAAGATCCATACCCCCTTCCCCCACCCTATTAGCTTTCCTCGCTTAGGCCCCGAAAAGCCATAAGGCAACGATATCTAGCCCAAACACTGAAAGTATCTCAGAAGAATGCTCGGAAGAGGATGAGGATGATGATGGATTCCTTACATCAAAGGAGCATTCAAGGCCATCTATGCTGCTGATTTTTGCAGATGAAAGACCAAAAAGTACAAGAATAAAGAAAATAGAAAGAAAAGGAAAAAAACAGGAAGAACAAAAAACAAGGAAATAAGGAGGGAAAAACCGAAAAATACAAAGAGTTTGGAGTCCAGCACACTATCCCTGATCATCTAGTAGGAGTGGGGAATAAAAGAGGAGGGGAAAAGTAAGTAATATGGGCCAAAGTAAAGCGGCAGGAAATACAAAAAAGTGATTAATGAATATAATCTCATGGACTTGTAGTGGACTGGGATCAGTAAAAATAATAATGGAAGCATAATTCCTCATCCAAAACAAAATACCAGATGTTACCCTACTGCAAGAGACCAAGCTTGATGAGCAGAACCTTCACTCAATCCAAAACAATATTTGGAGTTGTTACAACCTAGAAATAGTTAGCTTGAGAGGGGCATCGAGAGGACTTTGTACGGAAACTTGCAAAACTATAATTGGTAAGTTTTTTAATAACTACTCATTTTATTGCAACTTCTTTTAATATAATAGATATGCATAAATCCCTCACAATGATCAACATCTACATGCCCAATCATTTATGAGAAAATAAAGAATGTTGGAAATCCCTGATGGAGCTAAAAGGTATAGAGTGTGGTCAAAAGTATATTTTGGACGATATTTCAATACAACAATGGGAAACCTTGAAAAAGGAGGTGGCTCCATTGCTTGAGATTCCCTCCATGAGCATATGGAAGACCTCATATTAACTATAAATCGCTTTGATGTCAAGACCAATAATTATTTGTATACTTGGACCAATAAAAGGGTAGGCTTGAGCCATATTGTGGGTTGTATAGATCGCTTTCTTTCCTTTGACAACCTCCTTATTGTAAATTTCTTCCTTAAATCCTCTATTTTATCCTGGTTTAGTTCAGACAATCGATCAATTAGTCTAATGATCTCCCATCCCCCGAAGCTGAGTCTTATCCCCTTTCGCTTTTCTCCCCTATGTATTGATGTCACTAATTTCTTGGAGGTGGTTTCCCTCTCTTTGTCAGGGTGGATTGAAGGAAGCCCAATAACCATTTGGGTGTCCAAGATACGTAGGCTAAAATGTGACATTAAAAAGTGGCTCTAAGAAAACAAATTAGGCAGATAAGGCAACATCAAAGAGATGGAAGAAAACTTAGCTTCAATCTAGGGGAAAATGGAAACAACCATGGTAAGCGTATCATAATTCCAAAAAGAAGAGGAGACTTTCAAGACACTCCATGAAAACCATATGAGGGAAGAGTAGTTGGAGATTGAAATATAGAAATAAATAGCTAAAGGCTGGGTATAGGAACACACAATTTTTCCACAAAAAAGCCAAGTTCATGGAATCAAAAAACAACATAGCACATATAAATTATAGTGGGAAAACCATCAAGAATTTTGAAGAAATAAAGAGAGCAATGGTTGAACACTATCAAAATTTATATACAAGGGACCCTGCCAGGGATCTAGATAGTAAGGAATTATTCTTGAAAAGTATCAAAGAGATGGTGTCAGAGGAAATGAATAAAAATTTGGTATCCCCTCCTCCAGTTGATGAAATCACAGGGGTAATATTCTCCTTCCCCCTAATAAGGCTCTTGGCCTAGATGGTTTCTCAGCTAGCTTCTATCAATTTTTCTAGGAGGTAATAAAGAAGGATCTTTGCGAAATGTTAGGATACTCATTCAAGCGATTTGTCAAGGGGGGTGGCATAAACACTTCCTTCCTCGCTCTAATTCCAAAATAATCGAATCCTTCTTCCTTCTCTAGATTCCATCCAATATCCCTATGCAATGTCTCCTATAACATTTTCTCAAAGTTGCTTTCCTTAAGGCTCAAACCTATTTTTCCTTCTTTGATCTCCACAAACCAGGGGACATTTGTCCTAGGTAGGAAAATATTTGACAATATTATCCTAAACCAAGAGGCTCTCGATTTGAGTTGTTGAAGGGGAAATGAAGGGATGATCATAAATCTCGACATGGAAAACACTTTTGATAGAGTTAGGCATGAGTTCCTGATAAAGGTCCCCAAGAAAATGGGGATAGATGATATATTCATCAGATGTATCCTCCTGTGTATATATTCCCCTTGGATTTCTCTGTTAGTCAATGGCTGGGTGGCAGGCTTCTTCAAGGATTCTAGGGTTCTACATCAACATTTTCCCCTCTCCCCCTTTTTATACATGATTATGGAGGATTCCCTGAGTAGGAAAATGGAGCACGAAAGAGCTTCTCTCAATCTTCTGAGAATTAGGTACAAAGAAGGAATCATAAGTATAAATCATGGACAGTTCATCTACAACACAATTTTGATGGGATGGGCCTTGACTGTAATTGGCTGGCGCTTAAAAAAAGCATATATAGATTCCTCATTTCTTTAGTCGAGTCAATGATGGACTTAGGTGATTATGGAAAATTATTTAAATCAACAAAATGACCGAGAGGGGAGAGAGGACACAGGTTTGGGCTCCCCCATTTGGAAATTAATTAATTCTTGCTTGGACATCATAAGAAAAAATATAGGCAATGTCCCCAGGAATGGAACCTCCATCAACATTTTCATGGAATCCATTTTGGGCCTCCATCCCTTGGCCTCAAATCTTTCGCTAGACGCTCTGAGAATATTCATGAGGCAAGGAGTGGTGGAAAATTTGGGTAAGATCTTAGAATATTATCAACAAGGAGGGTGGAAGGGGTTGAATATTGATAACATCCCAGAGGCCCTGCTACCACAAAGAGAAAAAAATATTAATAAACTAAGAGGTTGCACCCCCATAGCTCTCACATTTGCAAATAAGTGGTGATGGAAAAATGCTAGCTACTTTGTTAAAGAATGATATTCTCACCTCCTCTTTAAATCCCAGCTACCACCTAAATCCTTAATATGGAATAAAATCTGGAAACCAAATGCTATCCTAAAGGTAATTTTTTTTTTTTTCTGCTTTCTGCTATCTCAATAAAAAATCCTCACGACAAAGAACCTTAAAAAATAGGGTCATAATGGTCATTCCAGATGCCCTCTTTCTAAAAATTTAGAAGAGTCCATTCCCCATACCTTTCTCCATTTTTAGGTGGCTAAGGAAGTTTGGTCGGTGGTTCTAGGCCCTCTATACTGGAGTACTTCATGGCCATATGACCTTCTTCTTTTCTTCAGTTCTTGCCCAAATGTTATTTAGGATCCCTTCAGGCCAAAATAATCTTCAAAGAAATATGGCTTTCTCTTCCCAAGTGTGACTGTTGGAAAATTTGGCTATAAAGGAACAAAGCGATCTTTAGAGAGACTCGCCCCTCAATCAATTTTAAAATCATGTAATCCCTCTCGTCGTGTAGGGAATTTCACAAACCATAAATTGATCGCTCCCTAGATGAAATTGAATCTTCTTGGATTGTGCCATAGGTATGTACCCCTACTTACTAGCTTCTGGAAAAATGAAACCCTTCTCATGTCCCGTGGATCCTAATATTATCTTCTGAGGGGCTAGTGGAATCTATACGATCCTCGAAACAATGGACTTTCCAATTTGATGGAGCATCAAAAGGTAATCCTAGGGTGTTAGGAGGGGGATGGATTCTCATTAATCTTGAAGGAAACATCGAAGACATATATTCTTGGGCCTGGGAAGGAATATAAACAATCAAGCTAATGCTTATGGTTTATTCCTCAAACTTTTTATGTCTCAAAAATAGAGCATCAAAAAGATCCAAGTCTTAGGAGACTCAATGATGATAATAAAACATATGAAATACAATTCATCACCAAAAAATATGAATCTAAACCAAACCATTAAGACATCCCAAGGTATGATTCCTCTCTTTGATCTAGTGCCATTCTTTCACATCCTAAAAGGGAATAATTAGGAAGTGGATAAGAAAGCAAACTTGGCCTATTAGTTCAATGTAAAAAGAAGTATAGTGAATGAAATAAAGGGAACTATATACATTCCCTAATCATGGTCAAGGCTTCAAAGCATTGGACTGGGGAGGGCACTCTTGGTAGGATCAAGAGGTTAGTAAATAAAAGTAACAAGGTTAATTTGCGATTAGCACCTATATACCGTTGTCCCTCCTTCTCTCCCTACATCCTCTTCATCACCCCCTCCCTCTCCCACAACTTCCTTCCCCTCCCCTCTTCTATAATTTCATTTCTCCTCCCTAACCGTCATCGCCCTTCCTCATTTCATTATGCAATTCCTCCATTCGCTTTGATCCATGCCTCGCTCCTCGGTCCCTTTATCATCAGCCTTAACTCAAGTCGGCTCGTCCTCGTGCCTCGTGGCATAATTTGGCTTCAATTTCTGCCACAATGTGGCTTCTCCCATTGAATATGTACTACATATAGTACTAGGAGGTCTCACAGTGTGAGAGTTGAGCCCTTGCATACAGTTGTAGTGGCTGATGATCCAACATAAGAGCATGTAACAAAATGGGAGAGTGTGAGAAGCATTTAATCCCTTTGATCCGAATTTCACACATCACGTGTGGGAGGAAGGTGTGGGTAAGGATGAAGGATGAAGTAAAAAGATGGAAAATTATGGGGGAGCATTGGGATCTCAACATCAAGAGTACCAATTTCTAGGTCTTCATTAGACTTCAGACCTGCATATTCTATAAAAGTACCGTTTTATATTTTGTCATTGTTTTTGGTCACTATCTACTCAGGTGGTCTTTGTGAAGGTTGAGTGGCTGGGGCTAAGGTCACTAAGTAACTTCTGCAGCATTCTGGTCAAGTTTTTGGACACAAGGGTGGTAATTAGTGGTGTGTGCAGTCGTGGGAGGAAGTCGAGTGTTGGTAAGGGAAGAATTTTTGTTGTGCATCAAGATGATGCCATTGGGTTGATCGCTTGGAATAATCCTGAGTGGAGAGTTTTTGGAACCTTGGATATTGGTCACTCTGGTAGCTCCCTAGTGGTGAAAATGAGGATGTAGAGTAAATCATTGGAGGAGGGATTATTATCTGGTTCCTGGGGCCGTCGTTGGCCTCAGACAGGGGGGGTCGAGGGAGGGAAGAGCTCGAGAGGGTGGCAAAAACATGCATATCTGTAATGGATATATGTAAGAGCATATGGAATTTAGGTAGGTTCTGGAAATTATAAACAGGTGCATCCATCGACAATATAAGGAGGCAATAGAAATGTGGGAGAAACAAATAAAAAAGAAGGAACACATCCAATAACTCGAGGATGAGGTGGACATGTTGAGACAACAAATTGAGCATTTAAAGCTCAAAATGGTAGAGAACAACTCAAGGATTGATGAAGAATAAAATTGTCTCGATCTTAATAGTCCAACATCAATCGATGAGTCATTTTTTTTCTCTCTTAGTTTAAAGATGTTTTTTAATGGAAAACTTCACTTGTAAATATTTATTACATCAACATTGTAGAATGTATAGCCACATGCTACTAGTTATGGGAAATGTTTTTAGAATTTCGGGGAAAAATTCTCTGGGAAGGGATGGGGAACAAACGAATTTTGAGAAGACCTTAGAAAGTTCAATTTTTTTATGTAAACTCCTGATTTTGGATGCAAATGGGCATGATTTATATATAAATATACTATTCTTTCTCATTAAAAAAAATACCACTCTAATTGAAATTATTCTTCTATTGGATTTTAAAATGTAACTTTTGTAAAATGTTGTAATTTTAAAATTAGAAAGGGTGTTACTGTTAGCAGAATTGATTGATATATCTTGATTTTAGAAAGAAGAAGATGAGTTTTGAGGGCTAGAGTACCACTTTTGAGGTCACAATTAACCTTAACTTGGTAACATTTTTCTGTTTCTATTCGAATTTGTTTATTCATTTCCCATGCTAATATTCATACCCCTCACTTCTTACTCAGAATTGTGAGTTCCCTAGGCACATTTCCTTCCATGCTCCCTCACTTATTACTCATAGTTGTGAGTTCACTAGGCACATTCGATTCCATGCTTCTTGTCACTATGATTCGATCAAATGTACAAGCAACAATTATGTTAGATACATATTTTAGCAATTCTAGTGACATGTTTTTCTAGTGCTTAAGGTCCCTACTAAACTTATTTTGATTTTCTGAGATTTTCATTGCCGAAACCAAAACTATATGTGAGTGGATGATTTTTTTTCCTCTCAATATTTCCATTGACTACTCAAATTCCATTATCTGAGATCTGGGATGTAAGTTATGGCCTTTGAATTTTGGCCTATTTTTTAATTTACCCTTTCCATATTATAAGCTTATCTTTGCTATTTCCTTTGGACTTGGACGCCAAAATTATAATTTTAATTCGCTGGCTTAGTTCCTCGATGTAATGTATTTCCATTTACTAATCCCACACTATATTATGAGCTTCGAGTAGGGAGTTATGCCTTCTTCTCCTTATCACTTTCTTTTAAGTGTAATTTTTTTATACTAACTCTCTCTGGCATTTTTAGTATGATCCAAATGGAAAGTTGTATCTGCCCATGTTATTAAATGATGTAACTTAGTTAGGAACTAAAAATAATATAAATAATGATCCTCTACTTGAAAAAGAATAGGTTGGCCCTGAAGAACGTAGTTGTGAAAAGGGTTTTCTTCTCAATTAATAAAATTATATGTTGTGTTCAGTGTGGTATTTTGCCTTTTTTTAATGTTTTTCGGATTCATTTCTTGGAAGATTTATATATTCCTCTCCTCCTCTCTCAAAATTCATGGTTATTGGATCTTGTCCCCCAAGGTTTATGTAAATGGTGCCAAATCAAGTTATGATTCAATGGAGATTAAGGTTCTAAGGGTTTTGTATAGCAGTTCTCAAATATACTCATAATCCTTCGTTTTGCATTTTGAGAGGATACCTTGCCAAGTACCAGCCTCCCTGTGCACTATTAGCCAAAACCCTATGTTTCCACGGATAAGATATATAAATTATATCTTTGTTGATGTTTTTTTTTAATTTTTTGCAACTTTTTAATTATAAAGCTTACCCTTCTTCTCTGTAATGTTTAAATATTAAAGTTCCCTTTTTGCAAATTGTTTATTTTTTAGAAAATAGAAATACATCAAACCTTAAACTATTCTAGCATGGATAATATCCCCACTAAATTCTCAAAATGTTGTATCCATCATTTGGAAAGGAATTACAAATGAATTCCATATCATTGGTGATCTTTTATGCTCGAATATTGACAAGGGAATAAATATACTACTAGGGAAAGATCCCTAGATTGGAAGCTTACATTGTTTCCATTTCCAAGACCCTCTCATTCTAAAATTATCTGAAGCATGTATTTTAAAACTAGATAAATGTTCTCATAATAATATTCCCTTGGGTCCTTGGATCTTGTTGACTACCACTGATTTGTGTCTAGAAGGGGATGAAGTGGAATCCTAAAACCATAACTCTAAATTTCTCCAACATGTCTCTATTAGAATCATTGGATAAACTAATATGGGCCCCTAACCCAAATGGAAGGTATTCTCCAAAATATGGATCTCTCTCAATTTCAAGGCCTAGAAAATCCCCAATGGTGGGGAAAGAATTTGGAAACTAAGTTTTCCACCTAAAGAAAAGTTTTTTATGTGGATCATACTAGGGAAAAGAGTCCCTCTTAGGATATGCTAGAAATAATATCCTTCCAAGGTCCTAATATCTTCCCATTGTGTTGGAAAAATACCAACAATCTATCTACCACCTAGGGAGTATTGGACAAAAGTGAAAGGATACTACCTTAGAATTCTCATTATCTCCTTGAAAATCTCAAAGGGATACCATTTTTTGGGGAATATGGTTGGAAATGAGCTCAACTATTTTTGAAAATAGAGCTCCAAACCCATTCAAATTTTCCTCTCAAACTCTAGCCATAGATTCCTGATACTCCAAATCATATTTAGTTGGTTCTTTTATCTAACACACCTATGGGCATGAAAATATATTTACCTTTTTTTCATGAAGCAAAACAAGACTTCCCTTTTCTAGGAGTGGTTGGGGGAATAGTGCATATTTTAGCTTCACATTGTCTCTCTTTCTATATAAATATTAGAAACACCTAAAACAACTATGTAGAGATATTTTCACTCTATATTTTCATTCTTCTAACATGATCACATGATATATTATCTCTTCATATCTATGGAGACTCTCGAGTTGTCATCAAATGGATACAAGTAACACAAACTATTTTTCTCCCTTGTTTTAGAGGACCAGACAAAAACTTACACCTTTCAGACATGTTAGTTTTAATCACGTTTACAGGAATAGGAATGAGGAGGTAGCTAGGATTTTCAAAAATGGACTAGATATGGGTTGAGGCACTGCCGAGTCATTAAAATTAAAGAATGCAGGTGAACATAATTTCTTCATAATTGTTGGTGTTGAATAACTACTTAAAATCACAAAACTTTGCACTTCTCCTATCTTATATATCTAATGTATTAGTATTCTTTATTCTCTATTCTCTATATATTGTGCTATTACATTTACTATCTTTGATGGAAATGTATAGAAAGCTTGATCACTTGTCTTTTTGTGGAGGATTGGTTTTTCTTTTGTGAATGAACTTGATGATAAAGAAACACTAACATAAAACTTGTGGATTGTAGTACAATAAAAAATACATGAACTTAAGAATACCAAAATGATTTGACATATACTTAAAAGTTCGAGATTTTAGTTTAGGAAAAAAAATTCAAATTTAATTTTAAACATAAACTTAAAATTTTTAAAAATATTATTTATATATTTTTTGAAATATATGAAACAATAACTAAGTAACAACTAAATGGTTATTTCAAAATTTTATATATAGAGTTGATAAAACAATAGTTATGTTAATATTTTATTTAAGGAACATATAAGCATCATTATAAAGAAAAATTGAAATAACGAACAAGATTTTATCAAATTTCCCATACATATTAAATTCAAAAGGGTTAGAAACTCATTCTTACACTTTATCCTTGTTCGGTCCCTATAATACTAGTGATTACCCCATTACTATTGTAGTTGTACCCCCTTATTAATATTGTTGTGCCCCTATTGTCCCCATATTGTTATCACTGTGCCCCATAGAATCCCTCTATTGTTTTTTTTGTGGCTTTATATTATTATTGTTAGGTCGGCTAGGTTATATTGTGACTCCTTAGACTCCTATATATAGAAAGGAGTTTTTCACTGAATCATCCAAGAATTGTTCATTTATGTAATGTAAATGAGGTTTCCCCCTCAAAGAGGCTGAATTCTAAGGCGTTGATTTATATTTTCTATCCTTTCTTGAGCTGGTTTCATAACATTTGGTATCAGAACTTTGGATTTTAGGGTTTCGCTACTCCAAGCAGGTCTTCGTGGCATTTTCTCTATAACTTTTTTTCTGTGATGTTTCAGAAGCTAAAAAAAACCCATTTGAGAAGAACTCACATTGAATCTTGGATCCGAATTTCAAATCTTTTCGCACTATATTTGCGGAGATATGATATGAGGAAGTTGGTCTTTTTGCAGACTCCTGAATTACATTCCAAACAGGTGACCTAGGGAAAATCATCATAACTTTCTCTCTGAGCATTGGTTTGAAATTGTGTAAGAAAGTACAAAAATAGGACGGACTCTAGTTTCTTGTATATATTTTTTAGAGCCAAAGGTCGCAACAGGGACACATGGCACGTTGTACAAGTTCGCTCTATATAATTATTCTATAATCAGGTCACTGTGGGAGATTTGACATAACTCGTCATTGGAGAATCCAATTAGGGTCAGACTTGTGGCATTGGAAAGAGGACATAGAGGGCTACCACAGGTCACAATTTTAGAACTGGATGATCTGAAATTACAGTGATACTTCAGAGGCAATATTGAGCTCCTACAAAGTGAAAAAAAGGTGTGTAGATTTTTTAAATTTTTTCTTAAGCTTGGTTTGAAAAATTACTTTGAAGGAATTCAAAGGGCATAATAGAGAATTAGTATCAGTAACTGATGCCCCAAAGAAAGAAAATGCAAACACCTAGTAAGTAATCTGAAGTCTCTAACATGACTCATGAAGAAGAGGAATAAATGCTACATGATATATCAAAATTACAAGACCAAGTGCAACAAATTTCAAGCTCACAAAATCTAACAGAAGCTAAGATAAATGGCATGGAATCTAAGATAAAGGGCGTGGAAGCCAAGATTGATGATTTGAAGATAGATTTGAAGGCAGATTTGACAAATTTTCTACAAAAAATACTTACTAATGATGAAAGGGGAGTAAAGGAAACTCATGATGTGAACAAAGGAAATGTTAATCATGATTTCATAGACTCTATGTTGGATCGAACATGCACCATATTCCAAAAATCAATATGAGGAAGTTTAATGGCAAGGATCCCCCAACATGGATATTACAAATGGAGTAATTTTTCGATCTCAATAATGTGCAAAACACACAAAAGGTACGTATTGCAACTTTATATTTGGAACGAAATCAGTTTGTATGGTATCAATGGCTTTGTTCTCATAAACAATTTATCACTTGGGAAATTTTTATGGAAGAAGAATTGATAACACATTATGAGGATACAAAAAGCAACACTTTTTTTAGCCAATTGATAAGTCTCAAACAAAAGGTTCAATAATGGAGCACATTGAGGAGTTCCAAAAATTGAACATAAGGGTAAAAGATATTCCAGAGGAGCATAGGATTGATGTGTTCATAGGGTCTTTAAAGGATAATATCCAACATGATGTTCGCCTTTGGGAACCTGATTCATTAGAGAAGACATTTAGGTTAGCAAGAAAAATGGAAAGCAAAATCATGGCAACCAAGAAGCATACTACTCACAACTATAAAGGTGGAAGTGTTGTCCCTAGTCTTCCACAACCTATAAGGTTGACACCACAACAATTGGAAGAAAAAAGAGCAAAAGGGCTTTGTTACAGTTGTGATAGTAAATACACTAAAGGTCATAAGTGTGCTGAGAA
>APFE031664280.1:161165-182068 GCA_000404065.3 Pinus taeda | reverse complement strand
TCTCGTAAAGAATTTATCACTTGGGCAATTTTTACCGAAGAATTGATAGCACATTATGAGGATACAAAAAGAAACACTTTTTTTAGCCAATTGATAAGTCTCAAACAAAATGGTTCAATAAAGGAGCACATTGAGGAGTTCAAAAAATTGAACATAAGGGTAAAAAATGTCCCAGAGGAGCATAGGATTGATGTGTTCATAGGGACTTTAAAGGATAATATCCAACATGATGTTCGCCTTTGGGAACCTGATTCATTAGAGAAGACATTTAGGTTAGCAAGAAAAATGGAAAGCAAAATTATGGCAACCAGGAAGCATACCACCCACAACTATAAGGCCGGTAGTGTTGTTGCCGCTAGTCTTCCACAACCTATAAGGTTGAAACCACAACAATTGGAATAAAAAAGAGCAAAAGAGCTTTGTTACACTTGTGATAAAAAATACACTAAAGGTCATAAGTGTGCCGAGAAGAAATTATTCTACATAGATTGTGAAGAGGAGGAAGAAAAGGAGCAAGAAAGGTCAAAAGAAGAGGATATACTCCAGGAACAAAGCCTAGTTGAAGAACAAATGAATTCAACCATATCTTGTAATGCATTGGTGGGAATTATCACTCCTAAAACGATCAAGATAGAAGGACAAATCAAGAAGAAAAAGGTAATAGTGTTGATTGATTCAGGAAGTACCCACAATTTTATTCATTGTAAGGTAGCAAAAGAATTGAATTGCTTCTTATATCTAGCACTAGAGTGTCAAAGTGATGGTTACAAATGGAGGAAAAGTAAATTGCTCTGGAAAGTTCCCTAATATCAATCTATCCATGGGAGAATATGTATTGACTAGACCAATGCTTTCTATTCCAATGGGAGGTGCTAATGTTGTATTAGGAGTCGAATGGCTACAATCCTTGGGTACAATAGCTTTTAATTTTCAAGAACTTTTCATGAAATTTTATGTGGAAGGAAAGGAAGTTGAATTAAAGGGTATTGCATGGAAACCGGGAAAGATAATTATCTCTAACAGTATGACAATGCTTCCAGAAAAGGAACAAAAAGGTGTAATTGCACAATTATGTTCGCTAGATGTTTCCACATTGGAATCATGTATTTCTCCAGATCTTCAAAAAGTCTTGGACAATCATTCCAAGGTATTTGAGACTCCCAAAGGTCTCCCACCTATTCATGATCATGATCATGCTATTCATCAAATTCCAGGAAGTGTTCCTCCAAACATAAGGCCGTACAAATATCCCTATGCCCAAAAGAGTGAAATTGAACGTATGGTTGCAGAAATGCTAGAGTCTGGTATAATTCAACCAAGTCAAAGTTCTTTCTTTGTTCCAGTAGTATTGGTGCACAAGAAGGAGGATCATGGCGTATGTGTCCAGATTATAGGGAGCTCAACAAGCTCACTATTAAAGATAAGTTTCCCATTCCTGTCATTGATGAATTACTGGATGAATTGCATGGATCAAATTACTTCACCAAGTTGGATCTTCATTCAGGATATCATCAAATCAGAATGAAAACTGAAGACATTCCGAAAACAACATTTAGAACTCATGAGGGTCATTATGAATTTTTGGTCATGCCTTTTGGCCTTACCAATGCACCTTCAACATTTCAAGGTTTGATGAATTCAATTTTCAAACCATTCCTTAGAAAATTTGTGTTAGTATTTTTTGATGATATACTAATCTACAACAAGTCTTGGAAGGATCATGTTGAACATGTTGACAAGGTGCTACAACTATTGGAGGAGAAACAATTATATGCAAAAAGATCCAAATGTTGCTTTGGAGTACAACAGGTGGAATATATTTGGGTCATATTGTATCTCATGAAGGAGTTAAGGTAGACCCTAGCAAAATTAAAGCCATTAAGGAATGGAAAATTCCCACATCCATAAAGCATCTGCGAGGATTTCTGGGGTTGACAAGGTATTATCGCAAGTTTGTTAAGAATTATGGGAGAAAGCAGCACCTCTAACAACATTATTGAAGAAAGATGCATTTTCATGGACTCCGGAAGCAACAAAGGCCTTTGAACATCTTAAAGAGGCAATGTGCCAAGCACCGGTCTTAGCTACACCGGACTTCACGAAAACATTCATTGTGGAATGTGATGCTTCAGGAATGGAATTGGTGTTGTTCTAATGCAAGATGAAAGACCCATTGCTTTTGAAAGTCGTCCAATCAAGGGAAAGTTTTTAAGCAAAGCTATTTATGAGAAGGAAATGTTGGCAATGGCAATACTCCATGCACTTAATAAATGGCGACCCTACCTAATGGGAAGACACTTCAAGGTAAAAATGGATCATGATTGCCTTAAATACTTTTTAGAACAAAGATTATCCTCTGAAGAGCAACAAAAGTGGGTCAAAGATGTTGGGTTATGACTTTGAAATCATCTACAAAAAAGGGAAGCAAAATGTGGTGGCAGATGCACTCTCAAGAAAGGAAGGATGAGGATGTAGAAGCATTGTTGTGTGCCATTTCTATTATCCAACCAGATTGGATAAATGAAGCAAGGGAGGAATGGAAGAATCACGAAGAACTGTGGGCACTTATTCGAAAGCTACAACAAGATTCCAGTACGTCTGATACATTTAGCTGGAAAAATGATTCGTTATGGTACAAAGATCGCTTATACCTCTGTAAGAATTCCCAGCTAAACAAAAGATTCTTATGGAATTGCACACTTCTCCCTTAGGGGCACTCAGGATTTTTAAAAACTTACCACAGGAGGGTTAAGAAGGAATTTTTTTGGGATGGCCTTAAATCAGATATTCAAAAGTTTGTGGCGGAATGTTTGGTTTGCGAACAAAATAAAGTTGAAACAATTAAGACACTGGGTCTATTACAACCTTTATCCATTCCAAGCCAATGTTGGGAGGAAGTTTCAATGGATTTTATCACATGTTTACCCAAGTCTAAGGGAAAGAGTGTCATCATGGTGGTAGTTGACAGACTTACCAAGTATGCACACTTTTTTGCATTATCGCATCCATTTAAAGCTAGTACAGTTTCTAGTGCATTTATGGAAACAATTCAAAAGCTACATGGAAACCCAAAGATTATTGTAAGTAACAGAGATCCCATTTTCACTGGAAATTTTTGGACAGAATTATTTTCTTGTCTTGGTACTCAATTAGCTCATAGCTCATCTTATCATCCTCAATCTGATGGGGAAATTGAGATAGTAAACAAATGTTTTGAAGGCTATCTTCATTGCTTTGTATCTGATAAACAGACACAATGGGTCAAATGGTTGTCTCTAGCTGAATGGCGGTATAACACTTCCTTCCATATAGCAACAAAAATGACCCTATTTATGGCACTTTATGGGTATCAGCCACCATCCATCACATCATATTTAAGAGAAAACTCTAAGGTTCAAGCAGTGGAACATCACATTGAACATCAACAACAAGTCCTCCAACTCTTAAAGGATAGCCTCATGTTGGCACAGAATAAAATGAAACAACAGGAAGATCAACATCACAACGAAAGAAGTTTTGATGTAGGTGATTGAGTATTCCTACAGCTACAACCATATAAGAAAATGTCCCTCAACCAACCTAAGAAGGATAATAAATTATCATCAAAGTATTATGGTCCGTACAAGGTGTTGCAAAATATTGGTACTATGGCATACAAATTAGAGCTTCCTGCAGCTTCTCGATTGCATCCAGTTTTCCATGTTTCATGTTTAAAGAAGGTTATAGGTGATAAGTTCCTAGTTCAAACAATATTGCAAGAACTTGATGAGGAAGGAAAAATTATATTGGAACCAGAAGCGGTCACAGAAACAAGAACTTGACAGCTCCGAAATCGATCAATTCCAGAGTATCTTATCAAGTGGAAGAACTTATCTGCTGAAGATTCCACATGGGAGGATGAGAATTTTATACAGAAGTATCCTAAACTACTCAAGCGTTGAGGACAACACTTTTTTGAAGGAGAGGGGCATGTTGGGTCCCTATAATACTAGTGATTACCCCATTACTATTGTAGTTGTATCCCTTATTAATATTGTTGTGCCCCTATTGCCCCCATATTGTTATTACTGTACCCCATAGATCCTCTATTGTTATTTTTGTGGCTTTATATTATTATTGTTAGGTCGGATGGATTATATTGTGACTCCTTAGACTCCTATATATAGAAAGGAGGTTTTGTCATTTGAATCATCCAAGAATTATTCATTTATGTAATGTAAAGGAGGTTGCCCCCTTGAAGAGGCTGAATTCTAAGGCGTTGATCTATCTTTTCTATCTTTTCTTGAGCTGGTTTCATAACAGGGGCACATGTTGTGGAGAGGATTTATGTTTAGTCTGATGTTCCTTTGTGAGAGAAATAATTTTGGAATTGCAATGCTCAGGGGCCATTTCCTTGTCTTGGACCATAATTGAGTTATGAGTTCTCCATATATTATCAATCATGATGCAAGGGATACCTAAGTATGAATGAACAATTCTATCTAATAACCATTGCCTTATAGATCCTACAAGAGAGTTGGAGATCCAGAGGGATTTGGGATTAAATGTCAACTAAATAAGTGTAAAAACAACAAAAGGATAGTTTACAAAGAGGTACAAAAATATATCTTCCTATTGATTACATAATGGACATCTACTTGGGCCATGCCAACCACAAGCAGTGAGGACCTCCCAAGTAAGCAATTTATTGTTGAGGGCTATCCAAGTGGAGATTTTTTATTTGAGGGGGACGTTGACTTTATAGAGGGACTTCCACCACCAAAACTTTGTTCCTTCAAAATGTACCTCGACTCGTGTTTATATCTGAACATAGTAGTGAAGTCACCAATTCTTAGACTTTTTGTCCAACAAAGCGTATCAGGTGAGTCTAATTTGAGAACAGTAAATTTTTTTGAAAGGTGTTAGATGTATAGATTTCATTCCACTACTTTCGCACCTTCCAAGCCTAATACTTGAGTATATTTCCATACCACCATGCCTCTTACTTTGAGGATCTGCGACTACTAGAAATATTTAGCTCAAAGATGAAACTTTAAAATGGAAGTACAATAGAACCAATTATAGTTTTATAAATTCCCCTTGACTAAATTATTTTTTAGGGAAGGAATGACATATCTATGGTTTAAGTGAGAGGGTAAGGGTTAAACTATAGAGACGAGCTTTGTTACAACAATAGATAATAAAATTCAGATGTTTACATGCGCACACACACACAAATAGTGTTGTTGTATAAAATAACACAATTGAAATATTGTCTTGTAAATTTGTTTCCAATCATCAATTAGATGTGTCAACAAGGGGTAAGTTGTAGTTCCCATGTATTAATTATTTTATTCCCAAACTTTTTAATAGTAAAAAAATTTAAAGGGCAATTACAAAGTTTGACCAAGGTGAAATTCTCATGCCACAATAAATCAATACAACAAGTAACACAAGGGTGATAGCTGCATAGTAGTATAGTCCCTGCCTCTTTGTGCAGGGTCTACATTTTATCGTTACTTGATGCTTTGTTTCCGCAAGCCACACATCTGCACTCCTTACAATGAAATTTTTTTCGTGCTTATGCACTCCACACAATGAACATTAAACAATAAGATATGTAGTTTTCCTTAATTTCTAAAGATATAGAAAACTAAGCAATTTAATTAAATGGAGGCAAGACAAACACTCAATAATATTATATATGAAGCAAGTGTATACCAAGGAATTTAAGTCACACAAAATTAATATGTCAATTTCACTTTGAGGTGCAGAGGAAGATTTCATTGTGTGGAGTGCGGAGGTGTGGAAGGAGTTTTCATTATGCAAAGTGCGGAGCTACGAAGGAAGCTTTTATTGTGGGGAATGCGTAGGAATCTTTAATCACACAAAATTAATATATCAATTTCACTCCAAGGTGCAAGGGAAGCTTTCATTTTATGAAGTGCGGAGGTGCAGAAAGAGATTTCATTGTGTAGAGTGCGGAGGTGCAAAGGAAGCTTTCATTGTCTGAAGTAAGGAGGTGCAGAGAAAGCTTTCATATGTGGAGTGCAAAGGATGCTTTCGTTGTGCGGAGTGCAGAGGAAGCTTTCATTGTACATAGTGCAGAGGAATCACAATGAAAGCTTTCTCTGCACTTACACACTTCGCACAAAAAAATTAACTCAATTTAAAACAAAAGATTAAAATATAAAACATTTCTCAAAATTTTAAAAATCAAAACATATAACTACAATTTTTTTATAATAAAAATAATAAAAGTTGGTGTACATTATGTGTTTTCATTGGATTTTTTATTTACTATTGTGGGAACCTGTAGTGACAGATACTAATTGTGGTGCAGAGGGCTCAACACCCAATACTAAAAAATTAATTATGGCTTTCCCTACACACCCACATATAGCTTCTTTTTATGTTATTCTAACTACACCTCTGCACTCTGTACAATGAAAGTTTCCTCCGCACCTCTGCATTCCACACAATGAAAGCTTTCTTCAGACTTCTACACTCCACACAACGAAATTAACTCAATTAAAAACAAAAAAATAAAATACATAACATCTCTCAAGCTTTAAAAACTTAATACATATAACTACAAAGTTTCAATGGTAAAAATAATAAAATTTGTCGTACATCAGGTGTTTTCATTGGATTTTTTATTTACTAGTGTGGGAACCTTTAATGGTGGATATTGACTGCGGTGCAAGGGCTCGACACCCAATATGAAAAAAAAAAAAATTATGATTTTCCCCGCACACTCGCATATAGCATCTCCCTATGATATTCTAACTACTCATATATTGTGATCGCAATGTCTGCATATCCTTACGCAGAGAAGTATCTTACAGAGAATCGGTGGCTTACCAGACAATCGAAATTGACACTATGTATGAGGAAGAAGTGTTGTGTGAGAGAATGGGTGTGCGGATCAAGGAACAAAAAATTTGTTCAGCAATGATTTGTACATTTGTATACATTTCTGCACACCACATAGTAACAAATTGATTAGTGGCTTTGGCTTATTAAAGTTTGGGGCATGAAAAGTTTGGGATACGTGTATATCGAGTGCAAAGAATGACATATCATCTAAAACACGGCAAGATGATTATGTTTCCAAAATAAGTGACAAATGGTAGTACAACACACTAGCCACGTGAGACTTAGTTATTCATTTTCGACACGAATTTGTAAGTCGACGAACTTTATGTCATTTAACAAAAGAATTAGTGTTGTTGTTTATCCGATTAACACATGCATTGTTATAGGGGCTAAACACAAGCATGTTATCCATATCATTTGTACACGTCAACAACTAAAACAACCCACCATATATTGGTAAAATCAAGGATTATCGAGAAAATTAAATGTTTTTCTTTCCATAACGAAACATTAGTGTTAATCATTGCAATCAAAACATTATATCACAAAATATTTGTAATGGCAACAAGTGGGATACAAATTGTTGAAAGCATTTAGTAGTACCAAATCATGTGAGAAAGGACAAGTGTGCAGGGCGGCCATATATGGGAAAACTATGTTGAGACAGAAATGTTTGCAGAGGTGCGGGAAGCTGCAGTAATGAATATTGACTATGGTAAAAATGACTCTGCACTCAGTATTAAAATTTTACTTAAGGCTTAGTCATACTATTAACATCTATTTAGTGAATCAATGTGCAATCAAGCCATTATTCGAGTGCTTAATAGAATTTACTCTAACGCATTGTGTAATTATTAATGGTTGTAAGAATATCAAGAATATTGTATCTATAATATTATAAAATAGACTTTTCAGCATTTATTTGGGGAACCAGTGCATAAGAAGCGCATTGTTCGAGTGTTTAATAACATTTACTACTTGTAAAAAAGTCATGAAGGCACACACGGCTACGCAACTGTTATTTGTTATAGTAGATTGAAATGATGTGCTGACCCCATCCACACACTTCTTTCACACATTGCCTCGTTTGTTGGCAGCGCTTTGGTGAAATGTTGTATAGATTCAATTAACTGTTGCTCATGAATTAGCGGATATAAAATATTTAGTTAACTTAATTTTATGATTAATATAAGCTTCGTTGCAAGTAAATGTAAGTTTTCTTGACATTTATTCGGCGAATCGAGATCTAATAAGGACATCGTTCAAGTACGATTAACAAAAGTTTCCTTCCCAGTAAATGAAAGCATTTATTCAGTGAATTGACACACAATCAAGACATTGTTCCAATACTTAATAACATTTACGCTAATGCATTATGTAATGATTAGTACTTGTTAACGTATCAAGAAGATCGTATCCATCGATATCATAAAATAGTATTTATGACATTTATTGGGCGAATCCACGCGTAATTAGGACATCGTTTGAGTGCTTAACAATAGTTATTGGTTGTAAGCAAATCAAGAAGGTCTACATGGCTATGCAACTAGTATTCGTTCTAGAAATTTGGAAGTATGCATGGAAGAGGGATATGTGTGGGAGAACCTTTGTTCCCTCTTTTCTACACCTCTCTATATGTTACCCTTTCGCAGATATCAACTTGCCGCAATGCAGATTGGCAAATCTTAAAAACTTAATTAAGGATTAATTCTATGATTAATAGTTATCTTTTCTTTTTTAATGGAAAATACTATCAAAATCATAAGCGTTCATAGCATAGTAATGGTAAAATCATAATATATTAGAACTTATGCGAATAAAATTCTATTGAATATTTCTAATGGTTCTTGTTTCTTGGTTCTTGTTTGTTCATGCCACAGATTTGTCACATTGTTATGTTGTTTACAGTAAGAAGAAATTGCAATATGTTCCTCTCGTCTAAACGTTGTCTAGGTCAGAATGAATGAGGGAACACAGGCTAATGAAGTATGGACCCTTTTGCAGAATCCATAAGTGAAATGGAAGACGAAGCTTAGGTATTCTTGTTTCAGTGTTTTCAAAAGAAGCATGCCACAGTATACATTATTAAGTAAACCCATAATCTTTATGATATCTAACACCAAAGTTTAGTACACAGAAAGGAATGAAGTAGCGAGTTCAATTGACATCTCTAAGAAACACATATCTTATAGATCTACTCTTTGTGGAAAGAGAATTTATAGAACCCTTTGGTCTTATTTTCTCAATTATCATCTTATTCTGAACAAGGACGATGAAGAAGTTAAGAGACATCTATAATGCAATTCAAAAAAGGTAATTGATTCTGATTGTAGTTTATTTAATACTCAAAGCCATTAAAGATAAGAAATTAGAAAATGGGGTGACAACAGCGCCAGGATTTGTTGGGGAAAATTAAATATGTATAAATGACACAATCTAATATTTTTATTTACTTAGGTTATCTACATATGAACAGAGGTTTTCGAAGCAATGTAATAATGATGATTGCTTTAGGAACATTGCCTTAGAAGCCAGGTGGTTATATCTCTATCTACTACACCAGTGACTTAGACATAATCACATTGAATGTAATAAATCATCAACTATAATTTGTCCAAATTTCATGAGTTATGGCCTTTGTTATGATTGCATGTAATCTAGTTACTGTTTACTAATTTCACTATCTGTAATTATTTCTATATTGAAATTTGCAGTGATTATAGAAATATAATAATTATGAACTAGTTGTGCTTTTTCCATTGCAATTGTTTCGATAACTTCTGAAAGAAATGCAACTAACTGAGCATCTAGATTTACCATTCATATTCGGTATTGGAAGTAGAAAATTGATAAAAACAAGTTCAGTTCTGTTATTGCAAATATTCATTATATTGAGGATATTTTCAAATCAATCATAACAATCATCATAACCATTGTTAGAGTCTCTAGAGCTACTAATCATGTAATTCCTTTTTTTTCTTATTTTAAAATTGTTTTCCAACCTCTGAGAAATAGGGAAATTAAATTAGGGAAATATTTTAAAGTTAGGGAAATATTTTTTGGTTTATAGAAAGATGGGAAAAACAATTTTTAACACTCAGAGTATGACAAGGGCTAAATCAATGGTGATCTACATTGACGTGGGGTATAGCTAACAAAGTAAAAATAGGTATATAGATACATGTTACATGTGGGAATTAAATGTTCTTATGTCAGTAGGTAAGATAAGATGTTATTTTCTTATCGTCAGATGCCATGCCGAGAATTGTAAAACAACGCTCTTCTGGACTATCAGTTCAGTAACAAGGTAAGGTGGAACGCTTCTATGCTCCAGTTTCATTTGATTATTGTTATTGTATTTGATTTTTTAGTTGGGTCATTTGACTATGTATTTCTATTTTTGTTTGGATTTTGAAGGTTTGGCCTGAGTAGAAAGTTCCAGGAGACTGGCTTTATGGTTGTGTATATTAGTTCTGATTGGATTCTTAGGGTTTTGTAACTTTTCTTTTACAATCTGTGACTATTCATTTAGATAGATTCTTTTGGGATTACGTCCTGGCTCATTGCACTGCAAGCCAGGGAAGTTGTTGTTGTTCTCAGTTGGGTTGGTGTTTTGTTTAACATAAAAATTTTGTTATTTTAGTACATCCATATCATTCTTGTGTTCCTGTCTTTTTTGTTTTCAGGTGAAATGCAAGATGCTGTATCAGTGAGGCAAAGTAAGGTGTAGAGTTGGTGAATGAGGGGATTCAAGCTAGCGTCACCTGGAGAGAATTAGTCAGGGTGAGGCTATATATCCCAGGCTATCAATAGAACTAATTTTCCGATCAAAAAAACTTCGACAATCGGCTTGGATATCTCAAGATGCTTTTGGAATAGTTCGTAAGAGACATACATGTGATCATAATATGATTATTTCATTCATACATGATCTCCAACACAGCCAGTCGCGGATGCAGGATAGATTTGTGAATATGTAAAGGGTTCAAGGGTGTCTATAGGAAAAACTATACCACTTTGAAGGCAGATTGGCTCACATGGAGAAACGTGTACATTGTGTGTTTCAGCGTCCACAATCACCTAGTTCAGGACCAAAGAATCTTGTTCGATAACTACTCCTCATAGTTAATGGCTCATGGCTATATATTGATCCTAAAAGTTTTTTTGTTCGATGTGCCTTTTCATTTTTGGGGAGTGAAGCAATTTTTCAAAATTTGTAATGTTTTTTTTTCTAATTACCTACTAGCCAATAAATTTCGTAAGAGTGAGTCCAGTAAGATTTTGTCAAGTTGTTGTTGACAATGTAATATTTTTGCATAAATGAAAACCTGAGATTCATAAAAACTCATAATATTTTATATGTTAGCAAAAATTAATGCATATTATGAATTACATACATACAACACAAACATGGAGCCACAATTCACCATAATTATATAATTGGAGGAATTTATTACTTTTGTGGCAGAAAAATCAAGCCATATGACTATGTGCAAAGATAAAGTAATTGCTATATTTGCTTTACCAATCGTAACATTAAGCCTTAATTAATTTTTTAACATTATTTAGTCCCCAATGTGAGAAGTTGATTAATTTTATGTGACATTTCATCAAAACCTTGTTGCGAAACAAGAAAATATGTGTATCAAATAATGTGAAAATAGGTGATTTGCAATGTGCAGAAGACGCATATGGAAGGGGAATATGTGGTAAGGTGTGGATGTTGGGGAATAAAATTTCTTACCCACATAACGCTCTTTCACATGTCATTTCAATCTGATAACATTAAATGTTGTTAAGCGCTTCAATGATGTCTTAATTACATGTTGATTTACCAAACAAATGTTGAAAAGACATATTTGTTGGAAACTAAGTTTTTGTTAATCATACGACTAAGAATTTATTAAATTTTTAATATGCGGTGATGAGTGATGCAAGAGGTTAGTTGAGTTTGTGTGACATTTTTCCAAAATGTCACTGCATAATGTTAAACTATGTGTCTTAGATAACGCGAGAATTTACCTTTTTGTAATATGCAGAAGGAGTGTACAAATGGAGAATGTGTGTGGAGTTACTGACTTAGTGGGATAAAGGTTCTCCTGCACATATGCCTCTTATGCAAATCCTTTATTCAACACACTAAAAATTTAAAATCTTTCCATTCTACAGAGTCAAGTTACGAACCTAGTTTTAAAATGCCAATTTAAAATTAGTTTTAAAGTTATGAATTTAATTAATCATAGTATTAAGCCTTAATTAATGTTTTAATATACGCTACTCCGCAACACAGGAAGCTGGTCGAACTTATGTGACATTTCTCCAAAACATTGTCGCGGAACGAGAAAATATGTGTGTCAAATATCGTGAAAGTTGACGCTTTACAACATGTAGAAGAAGTATGTAGAGGGAGACTTTGTGCGAAGGTGAAAATATGGGTGAATGAGGTTTCTCCTACACATATCCCTCCTTTCCATATTGTTTCAATCTTATAGAATGAATACTAACTAAGGGGCTCTTTGCACCTTCTTGATATGTTTAGAACCAGTGAACATTACACAATGTTTTAGAGTAAATTCTATTAAGCATTTGAATGATGTCCTATTTACACTAGAATTAAGCCTTATTAAATTTTAAAATATGTGGTGATCTACACTGCGACATATTGGTTGAGTTTATGTGGCATTTCGCCAAAATGTTGTTGCGGAATGTCAAAATATCTACGTCAAAATTTATCTTTTGCATTGTGCAAAGCGGGAATGTATGTGTAGTTGCATAAATGGGGGAACAAGGTTTATCGTGCACATACACCTCTTCTGCACAACCTTTACTCCACGCACTAAAAATTTAAAAGCTATATTAAAATGAAAAAAAAAAAATGAGAATAGTTTTTAAATGCTAGTTTTTAGCATAACATGAACTAGTAGAAAATTAAAGTACCCATGTAGCTCGTGGTTAAAACTTCAATTCGTTAAAGGGAAATGCATGTTGAGATGTGATATGCTTCGACATACCAAAAATTTCAATGATGTCCACCATATAGATTCAAGTTACAAAACTGGGTCACAAAGATACTTAATCGTCTACTCTTACTCCACATCTGATATACACGTAAACCAAATTTTTCATGTCCCAAACTTTAACATGCCAAAATTGCTAATTAATTGATTAATGTGTAGTATTGTGTGGAAGGGAAGTGTGCAGAGGGAGAATGTATGCACAAGTGTGGAACATTGCGAAATAAAGTTTGTGTACCTTACTTAGCACACTCATTCTCCCGCACAACAATTCTTCCTCACATGGATTTAAATCATACTTCATTTAATATTGGATAATAAGGGTTCAATTCAAAAACTTGAAATCACTAGTGCAGTTAGTATTTAGGAAATGTGAATAACAAGATTCACTAACTCTATTTTGATAGTAAAACATATTGTAAAGTGTAACTAGGTTCGGTCTTCATAATGACATGTAATTATGATCTTTGTAAATGATGAAAAGAAGAGAATAAAATTATTTTGTAACGCCTTGATTCATGGGTTTCAAGAGCAAGAGTTTTTATCTAGTTGGATCCCATTGAGAGCCTTAGGCTTTATCATTAGAGTCAAAGAGTCAATGTCATGTATGAAGATCCCTTCTTGGGCATGTGTCAATTTTATATGAGTCTATATAGCCCAACAATGACAAGAACAGAGTCCTCTCCTCATGTCGGCTTCAATATAAGGTGAAAAACTCATGTCGGTTTCTCATTATGGAGACACACCTATTCATAAGTTCATGTCAGCTTAATATGACATAAAAACCACTATATATATCAATCTCGACCTATTCCATAGGACAGATATTTTCAGATACATCTCTGAGTTTTTCGGATGGGAAGAATAGAGAAGTATTCAGACATCTCTCTGTAGTTCGGATAAGGTGATAGACAAAAGTTCAGACATCTCTCTGTAGTTCGGATAAGGTGATAGACAAAAGTTCAGACATCTCCATGACTTCAGGTGGCCAGCCAGATTGAACAGTTCAGATACTATTGCAGTCAAGGGAATATGGATCCCTCTGGAATTCACGTATCAAAACACATTGATACGTTCAGATCCCTGTGGTGACTACAGTGATGCATACATTTTGGTGTCATGATTTCGGAAAGAATATAGAAGCTACACTTTCAAGAATAAATCACAGTTTGGTGCCATAACAAAGACCATTTTTTAGTGCTATGAAGGAACTGCATATCACAGTGATTCTATGGGATCTCAGTATAAGTTTTGGTGCTATCTTATGAGGAAATATATTAGTTTTATCTCAAGAAAAATGGCTCGGTGCCATCATAGATGTAAGGTCTAGATAATATGACAGGTGGGAGGTCTCACTATAAAAGATATCTCAATATGAAGATAGTAAGAAGATCTCGATGGTGATGCCAAGAAGGTCGAAATCGAAGAAGAGTCAAGAAGAAGGTTGATTGTCCAGAGAACATGTGTCTTGGTCTTGGAGTGGAAAATAAGTCAAGGATCTTGGTCTTGGTATTCGACAATTGGAATCTCTATAAGAAGAATTTGTGCAGGCTTTCCTCTCAAAGAGTGAGAGGTTTTGGCCCTGACTCATAGCCTACATTCTATGTCTCTTTTCTATTTATGTTCATTAATTGGTTATTGTTTGATGAGGAAGAACACTAATAATCTAAGAAGAATAAGATCTTAATCTAAAGAAATAAAAAGCATTCACAAGCAGTCACTAATGGAAGAGAAATCACCTAATGCTAATGCCCTAGATTTCTCAACATGGTATCAGAGCTAAGATGTCAAAGTCAAGGAAGGGCATTTAATCAAAGAGATACTCAAGGATCAAGTTTCAAGGAAGGCATCAAAGCAAAGTGAAGGACATACATTGAAGAATAAAACCGTAGACCAAAGGAGGAATTCTACTTCAAAAGGAATCTTGGGATAATCTAATAATCAAGGCCAAAGCCTTACTTCTACTAAAGGCAAATAGATATACAAATCAAGGCAACTAGAAATCTACACCAACATGAGTGCTGGATCCTATAGTCTTTAGTAAAAAGACCACAAAGGACCTCCTCAAGATGAAGAGATCTTTGAGATTTTTTATTCGGAGTGTCCACAATCTCTATTGTTCAGTCTACCAAGAGATGAAGAGATGGAGTTTTTCTATAGACTCGAAACACAAACTGAAAAATGGAGACTGTGGACAATCTAAATAAAAAATCTCAAAATTCTCACCATACAAATCTACAAACTCTCATGAAGAGATCTACAAAGAAGCATTTCTAGTACTAAGATCACATCATCTTGGAGACCCTAGAAGCATTTTTTATCTGTATTCATTCACCACCGAGAAGTCGAAGTATCTTGAAGACAAAGAAGGCTAGAAGGCATTATCATTGTCTTCAAAAGCTCTAATGCAAGCTCCCCATCATTGCAGTAAGGATCCCATCCTTATCCTTGAAGAAGATCATCCGAGGAACCATCAAAACATCCTCATTAATCACTATCAACAAATGAAGCTAGATATAAAGGCGCTGACATCATAAAATGAGCAATCTCCTTTACTGAAGAAGGGTTTTTCATTTGGAAAAAGGTCATCCAAAAGGAGAACTAATACATCTTCTTAAACCACCATCAAAGTGATCAAGTTGAATATTTCATCTTCACTTTTCAAGTAAGTATCTTTCATTCTATAATCAAATTTAGTAAAATGACTTTGTTTTGCAAGGGGATATATAAGTTGGTTGGGTCATAGAAATTCCTTGCGTGGAAAAGGAGGATAGACATAGTCCTCGAAGAAACTGAATTCATTGAACATATCAATGAAAAGGTCTCCTCTGAATACATGGAAAGGGATTCTTATGAAAGGTCCCCTCATATAGCAGTATTGGAGACATCAAAGAGATATATAAATGATAAAATGGTAGAACTATTCTCTGAAGATGCAATAAAGAAAGGCCATATCACTTAGACCTGATCTACAGAAAATTGAAGGTATCAAAGGATGAAGGGATATATTCATAAGATCTCAACTGCAAGATCTGGGAGAAATGATAAGGAGATAATCATGATTGTTATAAATGCACTAACTAATGAACAAGGTAACAAATTTCTATAAGGATAAGAATGTTATCCCATTCAACAAGTTGTGGTTTCTCTGCAATATAGAAGAAGACAACTTGAGGGAAAAAATATTCAGACATTTGCCGAAAGGAAATAAAAACATATCTAAGAATCAATTTTATACAGGAAATATTATCCTAATCTTAAGAAGGACAATAAAAAAGAAGATAGAGAAGAAGTACCGAAGAAGTGGAGCAAGTTGAAAGAAGGAAGTCCAAGGAAGAGGAAAATCGTTAGAAGTAAGAGCTCGTGACATCACCATAAGAAACATGAATGATGTCTTATAGTCGACTTTGAAGGATATAGCTCTTGGTGACCTCATTGAAATATCAAAGGAAGAAGTCATCCAGGATAAGTCTCATCATACATCAGTCAAAAGGGAAACATTTGTTGGATAAGGATATGCGAGATCCTCAAGATTCTCTGATGGAATCATCATCGGAGGGTTCACCAATCTAGAGAGGAAGAAAGTGTTTCATCGGGAAATCCAACCTGTGGAATTCATGGAATGATGGTATCATGACATAAGAGATGAAACAAATCAAGGGGTTGAAGATATTTTCAATCAAGGAAGCTGTTGAAATAAGCCTAGATGACCTAGAGGTAAATGAGGTATGTGTGCTTATATTCGATTTTATAAAAGGCATGTTGTATGGTTCTAGGTAACTTGAATCACTACTCTATCTTGAGAAGCATGATCAAAGGAAAGGAATCCCATCCTATTAAATATTTTCGGAAGGCATCAGTCACGCTAGATGAAATCAACATTATATGTCCTCATATGAAGTATGAGGTGGTTGACTACAACTGGGGAACTCTGGTTAGAAGCTCCTGGGAATGGAATAAAATATGTGAAGAAAGGAAGGAAGAGATAGTGAGATATGCAACCATGGTAAAGGAAATCAACATCCGAAAGACCAAGAATATTTGACTAGGAAATCTCCCAGAAAGATATGAAGACTCTGATGGAAGTGTAGAAAATATGGAGACCCTTGACAATGGATATATTTGGGAGATATGTCAACATGTATGTAGGATGTTGATGGAAATTGGAAGTTGCCATGATGAAATACCATCACAAAGGTAATTTTTATTTAAGAGTTCATTTCTTATTTTTGAACAAATATCTGGATGGGCTTATGCAGGACTGCCAAAGGGAAGAAATATGGATGACTTCCAAGAGGACCATGTAGAAGGATGTAAGATCCTTCCGAAGATAATGGAAGGCAACATGACATGAAACAAGGCCAAATATAGACTGATGGATCACTTTCTAATGAAAAGAGTGATGACATGATTGACTCATGGATGAAAGTGATGGATGGTTTGTGCCCTATGAAGTAGACCCAATATATGAAGACTCCTTGACAAAATAAATTCATGACATTGAAGGAAGGAGCTCTTCAAGCAGCTAGTTGAGGAGTTGTTGTAGGTCTCTAATTAAGAGGGAAAAAAATAAATAAATAAATAAATCTTACTGGGAAGAAATTCCTAAGCCAAGAGGGAGCTTAGGTACATTCATTCTATAGGAATGAGTACATTATGTTATTGGAATTGAATGTCATGCCTAATTGAGAGGGATACATAGACACATCATTTTGATCTTCACCTGGGAAGACATAATGGAGGATAGGGTAATCATCTGGCATCTGATACTCTTTGAGGATGAGATAGGGCATCCAAGATAAGAGTAGTCATGGACCGATGTTCTTTGAGGACTGGCTATCCAAGATAAGAATATTCCAAAGAAGGTCATACTCTGTCAACACCCGAGTGGAGTATGTACCTTGAGAGACAATGATTATAGTGTCTATGAATCATTGGTCTCGTCAGCATTATGCTTTGATCATGTGGATAGAGTTGTTATTCAAGGCCTTGCTATGTGACAATTCTAGTTGATATGATGCTAGACAGATGGGTTACCAATCTGATTCTTCTTATGAGAAATTATTTAAATTGAGAATGACCAAGTACCATTATGAATACCTCCCTAGTTAAGAGGGATTGTTGTAAAGTGTAACTAGGTTCGATCTTCATAATGACATGTAATTATGATCTTTATAAATGATGAAAATAAGAGAATAAAATTATTTTTGTAACACCTTGCTTCCTTGGGTTTCATGAGCAAGGGTTTTTATCTAGTTGGCTCCCATTTAGAGCCTTAGGATATATCATTAGAGTCAAAGAGTCAATGCCATGTATGAAGATCCCTCCTTGGGCATGTGTCAATCATATATGAGTCTATATAGCCCTCCAATGACAAGTACAAAGTCCTCTCCTCATATCGCCTTCAAGATAAGGTGACAAACTCATGTTGGTTTCTCATTATGGAGACACACCTATTCATAAGTTCATGTCAGCTTAATATGAAGGACAAACCACTATATATAGAAACCTCGTCCTATTCCATAGGACATATATTTTCGCATATATCTTTGAGTTTTTCGGATGGGCAGAACAAAGAAGTATTTTGATGTCTCTCTGTAATTCGGATAAGATGATAGACAAAATTTCAGACATCTCCATTTCTTCGGGTGGATAGCCAAAGTGAACAATTCAGATACTATTGTAGTCAAGGGAATATGGATCCCTTTGGAATTCGAGTATCAAAACACAGTGATAAGTTTGGATCCTTGTGGTGACTATAATGATGCATACAATTCAATGTCATGATTTTAGAAAGAATATAGAAGCTACAATTTCAATAATAAATCACAGTTTGGTGCCATAACAAAGACCATTTTTCAGTGTTATGAAGGAACTGCACATCACAGTGATTCTATGGGATCTTAGTATAAGTTTTGGTGTTAACTTAAGAGGAAGTATATCAGTTTTATATCAAGAGAAACGGCTCGGTGCCATCATAGAAGTAAGATCCAAATAATATGACAACAAGGAGATCTCACTATAAAGGAGAGCTTGATATGAAGATAATAAGAAGATCTCGGTGTTGATGCCAAGAAGGTCGAAATCGAAGAAGAGTCAAGAATAAGGTTGATTGTACAAAGAAGATGCGTCTTAGTCTTGGAGTGGAAAATAGGTCAAGGGTCTTGGTCTTGGTATTTGTCAATTGGAATCTATATAAGAAGATTTGTGTGGGTTTTCCTCTCAAAGAGTGAGAGGTTTTGGCCCTAGATCATAGCCTACATTCTGTGTCTCTTGTCTATTTATGTTCATGCATTGGTTACTGTTTGAGGAAGAAGAACAATAATAATCTAAGAAGAAGAATATCCTAATCTAAAGAAATAAAAATCATTCACAAACAGTCACTAATCAGAGAGAAATCGCCTAATGCTAATGCCCTAGATTTCTCAACAAAACACTAGCTAGTAATGAAATAAGCTGACAGAGTAAATGTTGTTAAGCACTCCAACAATGTCCCGATTATGCATTAATTTGTCAAATAAATGTTGAAAAGACTTAAATTTATTGGCAAGGGAGTCTTTAATTAATCATAGGATTAAGCTTTGTGTTTTTTTATTTGTAACAAAGCATTGTTTGATGTTTTCATATAAATTGTTTGATATATGTGTCCCAAATCGAACATTAGGTTCAAATTAACATGGAAAACAACACTTCCCTAAACAAGAAGTAACCCATTGTAATAAAATCAATATTTAAATGTCACAATATCATTACATAAATCTAAATAAATCATAATTAGGATAGTAATAAAATACTATGTCGATATGGTTTAAGAAATTTAACCTATCGAAACGGTCTTTTCTAATTGCAGATTAGGAAAATCAGTACTAACCAGATTGATGATGGCCAGTGGTAAATGAATACCATTATAATTGAGAGTAGTCAGATGTCCTTTCAAAACTTTTATGTCAATTCATGATTTAGATGACTTATGGACTCTCACACAATATATATAGGCCTATTGGCTCTAAACTCGTTTCTAAAATCTCTGGGAAAGTGGTTTACTTCATTTGTTTTAAAACTGATGAGCGTTATCAAGGTTTGATTTATCATATGCGTATTGTTTTTTGAATTTTTTTGAATCTTGTTATAGCTCCATTAGCACTGAACTCGTTTCTAAAATCTCTAGGCAAGCAGTTTGCTTCGTTTGTTCTAAAATTGACAAGTGTTATCAAGATTTTCTTTAGCATGTGTCTATTGTTTTTTGAATTCTAAGTCTTGTTGCTATCATCGTTTCCAGAAATCTTTTTCTAGTCAAATGCCTTTTGAAATTGTTTTTTTAAGCTAAATTTTCTTTAAATGGAAACTTTGTCGGGATTTTTAAAGAGGATTTCGATATTCTTACCATTATTAATTTGGCATTGTACTAGAATCTATCATAGTAGTTCCAGACACTTGGTAAGTTGAATGGGGAAAGGGTGGGGGAGAGAGAGAAGAGCCCTCTATCGCTCAAAATATCGTGGTTTAGCTATTGCAATTGCAATACTAACTGTGAGACAAAAGGCCGAACAAAGCAAAGGCAGAAGCATGTAGGAAGAGTTATACGCAATTAGCCAAGATATATTGATACTCAACCAATATATCTTAATGCTTAGACAAGATATCTTGATGTTGATGAATAGCATAATAAAACTTCAACACAAATTTGGGCAGTTGGAAGATGAATTGGAGGCCATAAGAACACAATTAGAAGAGCTTTGTTGGGTCCCTATAATACTAGTGATTACCCCATTACTATTGTAGTTATACCCCTTATTAATATTTTTGTGCCCCTATTGCCCCCATATTGTTATTATTGTGCCCCATAGAATCCCTCTATTGTTATTTTTGTGGCTTTATATTATTATTGTTAGGTCGGTTGGGTTATATTGTGACTCCTTAGACTCCTATATATAGAAAGGAGGTTTTATCATTTGAATCATCCAAGAATTGTTCATTTATGTAATTAAAGGAGGTTGCCCCCTCGAAGAGGCTGAATTCTAAGGCGTTGAT